>CAUYRT010055728.1:0-27040 GCA_963574885.1 Lepilemur ruficaudatus
TTTACTTAATGCACTGCTTCTGATATTCATGTTGCATTTATCAGTAGTTCCTTTATTTATACTTCTGAGTTGTATTCTAGGTATGGATGGATGTACAATATATTCGTTTACCAGTTGATGGACATTTCAGTTGTTTACAATTTTTGGTGATTTTGAATAGAGCTTGTTTGTCTTGGTCCATTTGAGCTGCTGTAACAAAATACCACAGACTGGGTACTTATAAACAACAGAAATTTATTTCTCACAGCTCTGAAGGCTGAGAAGTCTAAGATCAAGGCAGATTCAGTGTCTGGTGAGGGCCTGTTGGTTTATAGATTGTGCCTTCTAGCTGTGTCCTCACATGGTGGAAGGAGTGAACAGGCTTGGACCTGTTTTATAAGAGCACTAATCAATGGGATTAGTGCTCCACTCTCAAGACCTAATTATGTCCCCAAAGACCCTCATCTGCTAATACTAACACCTTGGAGGTTAGGATTCAACATACGAACTTTGGAGGGGACACAAACATTCAGATCACAGCACTGTCATAAACATTTGTATGCAAGTTTCTATACAGACATACATCTTCATTTCTCTTGGGTAAATACAAATGAGATTGCTGGGTCATATGGTAAGTGTATGTTTAACTTTATAAGAAACTGCCAAACTATTTTCCACCGAGACTGAATCATTTCACATTCCCACCAGCAGTGTGTGAGAATTCTGGGTGCTCCACATCCTCTCTAGTACTTGGTTTTGCCAGTTTCTTCTTTTCTCCCCCTTTTTAATTTGAGCCACTCTAATAGGTGCTAGTGGTTGTTATTAAATTTTTCAAATGTTTATCTTTGGCTTCCCCACGTAAGTAGTCAACTGTCTGTGGACGGGATTACAGATCTTATTTAGCTCTCAGTTATCATTAGAACAGTGTCAGTGATATAGAACTTATAGGAAATTTTATTAATCCATCAATTAAAGTTTAAGCAAAGAGATTCCCTGAGCACGTGGAGAGAGTACCTGACTATAAGGCTTGTGGCATCCATTTAAGTCACTATTTAACTCTTTTTATCAATGCCTTGTAACCTCTTTATCAATGCCTTGTACAAACCAAATGATCTTGCCCCTACATTTTTTAAAGATTTGGCAAGAGAAAAGAAGCTCTCCTCTATATTTTAAGTCCTTACCACCATTATGGAGATTTCAGTGTGGATAATCCACCAGACACTGATCTTCTCTTCCCTCTGTTCCACTGGAGCCATACACTCTTATGGCCTAACTCCCAGCATTGTCATTTCTTGGAATGGTCCATATACCAATGTATATTTTTTTTACCCATTTTTTCATTTCAGTAGCTGAATTTTTTAAAAGCACAATTGAAAGTAAATTTACAACATGATTTTAAGTAAATTTACAGAGATGTGCAAATATCACCAAAATCATTTTAAAACATTTCCATCATCCCCCAAAAATGTCACTTGGGCCATTTGTGATCACTGCTCCTACCTCCAGCTCCATGCACTATATACAAATCTTAAACCTCAATATTGCATTTCCTTAACTCAACCTCTACCATTCTGGATCTCTCATTTATCCCTTTCTTCCATTAAGCCTTTTGTTAACATTAGCAAGCCCTCACCCCTGGGTTATATTAATACTATAATTCCCCTCAATCTTATTCCTTTCCTTTTCACTGCTTTCTCCATCCAGTAACAGACTTCCTTGTCCATTCTCCTGCCAATAACACCCATACTCTTGTCCCACATGCTTCTGTTGTATCCCTCTGTCAAAACAATAATTCTGAATCTATTCAACTGTCAGAGCTTCCTGCTCCTGAGTCAATATTTCAGGGAGAAAAAACACACACAACTTTACGAATGGTGCATTAGAACTATTGCCTTTAAGAAAACTTTCTCAACTTGATAAAGGGCCTCTATGAAAGCATAATAACTGTGTTTAATAGTGAAAGACTGAAAGCTTTCACCCAAGATCAGGTGTCGAACTCGAACTCCTGAGCTCAAGCAATCCACCTGCCTTGGCCTTCCCGAGTGCTAGGATTAGATTATAGGCATGAGCAACCCAGCCCCACCAACCCCTAAGATCAGAAACAGAAAAAGAATGTCTGTTTAGACCACTGTTATTCAATATTATACTAACTGTTCTAGCCAAGACAATTAGGCAAAAACAAACAAACAAACAAAAATGCTATACTAAAAAGAAACAAGTAAAACTGTCTCTGTTTGCAGAAGACAAGGCCTTATACACAGAAAATACTTTTAAAAAACCATATACACACAAAACTATTAGAGATAAAAAGTTTCAGGGTACAAAATCAGTAACAAATATCAACTGTATTTATAGATACTAGCAACGAACAATCTGAAAACTTGTTCTGAAAACTAAAATTTAGAAAACAATTCCATTTACAATAACACCAAAAAGGATAAAATGCTTAGGAATACAGTTAACAAAAGAAATGCAAGACTTGTGGACAGAAAACTATAAAACATCATTGAAAGAATTAAAGAAAATTTACATAAATTGCCACTACAACTTGATTTCTCCTCCTATTCTATGAAACCTGACCGCTTTCCAGCCTTTGACACCACTACCTATGCTTTCTTTTTTTCTTTTTCTTTTTTTTTTGTTGAGACAGGGTCTTGTTCTGTAGCCCAGGCTAGAGTGCCTGGCATCAGGCTAGTTGCTCACAGCAACCTCAAACTCCTGGGCTCACGCATACCCGACTAATAATTTTTTCTATTTTTTTTTTTTTTTTTTTTTTTTAGTAGATATGGGGTCTCACTCTTGCTCAGGCTGATCTAAAACTCCTGACCTCAAGGGATCCTCCCATCTCGGCTTCCCAGAGTGCTAGGATTGCAGGAGCCACCGCGTCTGGCCACCACTACCTATGATTTCATTTAAATAAGATACACAGGATCTCCGTTATGTTTTATGATTACATGTGAATCTAAAATTATCTCAGAATTAAAAATTAACTTACTCTTAAAAATAAAAAACATTGCCTTCAACCTCTGATGGACCAATTGTCCTTTGTATATCTGGCTAATTTCAAGTATCTATTTGGCTCAAATCCTTTACTCCACCACCTTCCTATCAGCAGATAACACCACTGTGACTTCAAAGTAACATTTATGGGGCATTTGTGTGACAAAGTACTTTATGTGCAAAAAACTTTATATAATTAATTCATTTAATTCTCATAACAGATAACTTTGAATACAACTTTTCATAGGCAGTAGCAGCCTCAGACACCACTTCTCTACTCTACCAGCATCCATTCACTCCTTTTTTTCTCCCTTTAATAATGAAAGGAGGTGTCCATCCCACAGGCTAAGGGCAATCCTTTTACTTAAGCACTGAACCCTGCTTTCTCAGGATCCTAACTTCATCCAATATCCTTTTTCATGTATTTTAAACCCCTTCCTGTGTATTAGCTCCATCCTGTCAGAATTTAGATATTTTCTGATCTCTTCCTATCTTAAAAATAAATAAATAAATAAAGCTTCCCCAACCTTACTAAAGCATGAAACCATTCTCACTTTTTTTTCGTAGCCATGTTTCTTAAGAATTGTTCACATTTACTTTTTCTTTTTCCTAAACTTCTATTCACTCCACTACAACTTGATTTCTGCTCCTACTCTAGGAAACCTGACCTCTTTCCAGCCTTTGACACCACTGCTTATTCTCTCATTTAAAGTCTCTTCTTTGGGTTTCTCTGACATCACTTCCCCTATGAGTGTTGAGGTAAGTGACACAGTTGGCCTAAAAAGAGGGAAACAATGTTATGATAAAGTAGGGCATGGGAATGGCCAAAGAAGTAAAGGTGAGTGATGATGGGTAGTCTCTGAGTGGAGACTTGGGAGACAAGAAGCAGAAGAGTCAATCTGGGCAATAAAACAAAGTGATTGATCTTACCGAACCCACAAGGAGGGGTTCAATGTTGCCCCGCTCCCTGCCCCCACAAAAAGCGAATTACTGACCCAGGATTGTCAGGAGGAAAGGATTTATTTCCGTGGGCCCTCAACAGGGAGGAGGAGGCATAAACTGCCTCAAATCCGCCTCCCTGACCAACATGGCCAGGTGTTTTTCTGTAGGCGACATGAATAATGCATGAGGGGTATGAGCATCACTGTGTGTTTGGGGTGGAGTGCAGGGCACAGAAGCATAGTGAGAAACCATGTTGATACTTACGTCCCATGATCAAAAGATGTCAGCTAAGTCCTTCCCAGGGCAGAGATTTTAGTATTATAATGAGCGAGGGGTTAATACTGGTCGTTCTTTCAGCCTGTGAGCAGGCTCGGTGGGTCTTGGGCACAGTCTGTGGCAGAGTATTGCTTATCTTGTCTTCTCTGGACAAGCAGGTGGTGTGAAGCTTTGTAGGAGGTTCTGCCATTCCTGGGTAAGAAACTCAAAAGAGAATGCGTCAGTACAACAGAAAGTTACAAAGTTCTGGTCAGCAAATTTTGCTAAAGAGTTCTCTATTTTCTGCGTAATTGAGACTGTAGCCACTAAGTTACCAAGGCTGAGATAAATCTTGCTGCCAAGGCCACTTAGAGCTGCCAGCCCCAGCCATAACGTGAACACTGAAAACTCATTTGAAATATGGGGGAACTAAAAACATTATTGAAAACCATTTTCTTGCTTATAGAACCGGTTACAATGACTTACAACCTCTCTCCTGCATCATTTTCACCCTCTTTCTTTCCCTATCCTTTGAGGGCTGGTAGGTACTCAGGGCAAACTAAAGGATAATGGGTGTGACAGGCAGCAAGGGCCCGGCCCAGGGTCTGCCAGTAGAGCGGGCTCCGTCTGCAGCGCGGATGGGGCACTGAGGCTCCGGGTTGCCAGCGGAACTCTGGCGCCCAACGGAGGTTGCAGCTCGGCGCCGAGCCGCTGGGGTGCGCGCGTGCGTGGTGGCGCTTCCGGGCCTTGTCTAGGTGCTGGCTGCTTCCCGAGGTGCTTGGACGTGGCGTCGGGGTTCCTGCGGCAGCTCCAGGCGCTCTCCGGCCACGGTCTCCCAGGGGCCCGAGGGCGGCTTGTGATACCCAGAAGCGGGTCCAAGTTTGGCCCTGCGCGCTCTGCGTCCCTGTCCTCTGTGGAGCGCGTCTCCTGCCCGGTTCCCAGCCAGCGGCGCTGAAAAAGGGGCCAGGGAGGAAACAAGATCCCGGTTCAGTGCATTTCTCCACAGATCCTGTGCAGTTAAACCTGCGAGCTCACACTTAAAACAAAACAAAAATGAAGAAATTAAAACTTAAGGAACTAGAAAGTCGCCTGCAACAAGTGGATGGATTCGAAAAGCCCAAGCTACTTCTAGAACAGTATCCCACCAGGCCGCACATTGCAGGTAGGGCGGATGGTTCACCACGCCCTTGCTTTCGTGGTAGTCCTGTCAATTCATTCCATGATGATAATATAACAGTTATTTGGATAAAAAGAATTTCTAGAGAATTTCTGCCCTAAGATCTGTGTTACATTAGAGAAGCCTTCCTTGACACCGTAGCTAAAAACATACGCCCCAGAAACACACACTTACTTTATCGTTTTGCTGTTTGATTTTCCGCATACCCTTTAACACTGTCAGACGTCTTTTTAATTTGTTTGTTTCTCTCATTATAAACTCCTTAAGAGCAAAGAATTTGTTATTCTTACGTCTAAATTCCCAGTGCCTAAAAGAGTTGCTGGTACTATTTAGGAGCTCAGTAAATATTTGCTAATAAGGATCAATTTCCTATTGCAACTAATGGCTTGGGCAAGGATTTCTGTACTATATATACTCTGCCCTAGAAATGAAAACCTGCGTTTGTGCTATATAAAGATGAGGATGCATGCATTTCAATTTTAATAGATTACCTGAGAATTAGCATTGTTGCTTCATGCCAGAGTACAGGAAAATCCATTCATATTTAATAAACATGTTACCAAAGTCTTTGAGAAGCCTTGGGAAAATTACTTTGCTGGGAGTACCTGCAAGGAGGAATGTTTTCCAGTTCCAAAATAATTTGTAAATTGCCAGTGAAAGTGAAGAATACATGCGTACTTGCATTTAACTCCAAGATGTCATAATTCCAACCAAAAATTGACACAAAATTACTGTGTCTAGGTTAAGACCAGTCTTTTCAATTTACATAATGATTTCTTATAGTCTTCTGGCTGTAGAGTTTTTTAGTGGAATCCAATTTTAAAAAATAAAAAACATCAGCTGTTTCACACCCAGCATGTAACATGCACTTGGATGTGCTCATTCTTACCAGCTTCGAAACCACCTGCAGTAATGATCAGGATAGCACAGTCAGTCTAAGATGTCCCTGTAATTGTGTTTTTAATACCTCTGGATCCTCAGGCATCAGCACTGGCCAGCAGTGCTTGCTGGACTCAGATATCCACAGGGAGATATCAGTGGTGTTATTCATGCTTAACCTTCAGTATATCCAAGACCCTTGTGAAACATCCCTTTGAAATGTGAAAGATCCCTTAGAAATCTCAGCAGCTTCTGCCCTGCTCTTCAGTAGTTCCATTATCAGCTCTCATTTGTAGATTATGAATATATGTGTCTAAAGGCTATATTGTGGCCATATGCCTGTATTCTGGTGACCAACTTGTTGCAAAAAAGTTCTGTGTCCTTATGATACTAATGCTTATTTGATGACTTGTAGATTTCACAGATTTCAAAACAATTTTGGAGACTGATACAAGGTTTCCAAATTTATATTTTGACAAGGAAGTATATTTTTAAAACCTGTTTATTCTTATTCTTTTCTAAAAATAATATTTCAGCATCCAAGAAGGAACTGGCATATGTATAAGTGTATGCTAATGTTTTGAACAGGTTGAGGAAAAATAAAGCATTTTGACTTTATTTTTCTCATTTCCCTCATCTGTGACCTCAGAGATTGGTCACAGTTTCATCATTCTTGGCAGAGACTAGTTTTTGAGAACCACTGGTATGTGTCAGCCTCCTTTATGGTGCCTCTTACTACTTACCAAGTTACTGTGCCTTATCTTTTTTTTTTTTTTTTAATAATCTGGAACACCATTTGGGGGAGGACTAAATAATGAAAAATAAATTTTTTTAGAAAGAGTCATTTGGCTGGGTTCAGTGGCTCATGCTTATAATCCCAGCACTCTGGGAGGCCAAGGTATTGGAGCTCAAGGATTGCTTGAGCTCAGGAGTTTGAGACCTGGCTGAGGCAAAAGCGAGGTCCTGTGTCTACTAAAAAATAGAAAAATTAGCCAGGCATCCTCGTTCCAGCCTGTAGTCCCAGCTACTCTGGAGGCTGAGGTAGGAGAATTGCTTGAGCCCAGGAGTTTGAGGTTCCACTGAGCCAAGATGACACCACTGCACTCTGTCTACCCTTGGTGACAGAGCAAAACTCTGTCTCAGGAATCTTCTAAGGAGTGTGTAACAACTCACCTGCCTTAAAAAAAAAAAAAAAACCACACACACACACACACACATATATATATATATATGAAAAGAAATAAGACTGTCTCAAAAAAAAAAGTCATTTGCACAAATTGGACTTGTCATCAGCTTGCTACTTATTCCCTAATACATTTTTAAATTTTTTTTAGCATGTATGCTCTATACAATCCATAACACATATGGTGACATTGAAAATAAAATGGTTGCAGATCTAGGATGTGGTTGTGGAGTGCTTAGCATCGGAACTGCAATGTTAGGAGCTGGGTAGGTAATCCAGTATATACTATTTGGATATGGGGTGGCTTTAGTAAGACACGTAAATAGGATCAACTGAATTGTATTTATGGGACTCTACAATATGAGATGGGAGGAGCAAGAATCTATATTGAGTACATCTTGAATGGGCAGAAGATCAAAACAAACTATAAAAAAAATAAATAAAAATGGTAACAGCAGCAGTCCCCTTTATACAAACCTTAGTTTCCAACCTCTACTAGGTTGGGAAATCATGCCATTGAAAAGCGACACTCTTAGTTTGCCAGTTGGGTTAAAAATGCAAATGGTAAAATAGCTAGTTTTGTTTTTGTTTTGACTTGGGAGCTAAAGGTGCCACTCTTTGTGTATGTTTTGTATTTATAGGTTGTGTGTTGGATTTGACATAGATGAAGATGCACTGGAAATATTTAATAGGAATGTGGAAGAATTTGAGTTAACAAATGTTGACATGGTCCAATGTGATGTGTGCTCATTATCTAACAGAATGTCCAAGTCATTCGATACAGTAATTATGAATCCTCCCTTTGGAACCAAAAATAATAAAGGTTGGTAACAAGAATCAAGTGTACTGGTGTATTGGTAGAAAAGCAACTTTTAAAAATTATTTTATCAGGCCGGGCGCGGTGGCTCACGCCTGTAATCCTAGCACTCTGGGAGGCCGAGGCGGGCGGATCGCTCAAGGTCAGGAGTTCGAAACCAGCCTGAGCAAGGGTGAGACCCCGTCTCTACTATAAATAGAAAGAAATTAATTGGCCAACTAAAGATATATATAGAAAAAATGAGCCGGGCATGGTGGCACATGCCTGTAGTCCAGCTACTCGGGAGGCTGAGGCAGAAGGATTGCTCAAGCCCAGGAGTTTGAGGTTGCTGTGAGCTAGGCTGGCGCCACGGCACTCACTCTAGCCCGGGCAACAGAGTGAGACTCTGTCTCAAAAAAAAAAAAAATCTCTAGATTCTAATTTCTGCTGGGTCTTCAACATGATTTTTCACTTGTCCCTGTTTGGGTCCTTTTCTCACCTCCCCCCATATCTGGTTTGCCTTTACATCTTCTGCCTTCTGCTCTTCCCTTCTCCCACACCTCATTTGCCTCTCCTATCAGGGGAGACGGATTTTGGCTTATCCTGAGGAAATAGGTCTAAATAGACAGAACCAGCCAGGCATAGTGGCTCACTCCTGTAATCCCAGAACTTTGGGAGGCCAAGGCAGGAGGATCACTTGAGGCCAGGAGTTCGAGACCAGCCTGGGCAGCATAACAAGACCCCCATCTCTACCAAAAATGGAAAAGTTAGATGGGCATGGTAGCACACACCTGTAGTCCCAGCTACTCAGGAGGCTGAGGCGGGAGGATTACTTGAGCCCAGGAGTTTGAAGTTACACTGAGCTATGACCGCACCACTGTACTCCAGCCTGGGTGACAGAGCAAGACCCTGTCTCAAACAAAAAAGAAAAAAAAATGGGTTTTGAAGGTCAACACACCTGGGTTTGAATCCCAGTTCTGCCAGCTAATAGTTATGCTATCGTGGACGAGTTAATTAATCCCTCCCCTCTGCCTCAATTTCTTTATAAAATAGGGGTTATGCTTCACAGGGTTGTGCGTAAAGATAGTATTAACACGTAAGGATTTTCCTAAGTTTCTTAGCACTGTGACTACGGTCATTACGATTATTGAGGCCTTCTCTCATTTTCTTACTCTACTTTAGGGCCAGAGGCACATGGAGCCTGTGCTGCTACCCTTGAATGCTTACCGTTGGAGGAGACCTAATGTTCTTGGTCTTTGTTGGTATTACTTCTAGCTGTTATAGTTAATTGCTAGCCTGCTCACCTGGACCATTCTCAAATTCTTTCCCAGTGAAGGTGGAAGGGAATAACTGAGGAGGAAGGAAATAGGGGTTTGACCAGGAAGTGGGTAGCCCCTTTGCTTCAGTTAGGTCTCCCTTTCATATGACAGTTTCGGGACACAGTGAAATTACAAAGATTGTTTCTAAATAGTACCGCTTTGGATTAGAGAGTATCTGTTACAGAGAATACTAAGTCTGACTTTGTGCTACCCTAGCATGCTTCAAATAAAACGAAGCTGCTTGGTTGTGGCTGTTTAGGATAATGGATAGTCACAATACTAAATCCTGATAGGGTATCTTAGATCTAGACTTATTTTTTTCTATTCATGGGGAGAGAAACGTTAGTTTTTCACATGAGTCTCTACAAGTTTTCATCTTTCCATGTCTATGCATACATATGTATAATTGAGCATGGGGTTGTTTTTCATTGTGTGTATACATATCAAATTTTTGTCCTTCAGGAAGAAGCCTGAACATGGAATAATGGAATCTTCTTTTTGTGGCTTGGCCAACATTATCAAAGCATATGTATAGGGCATGGCTGAGTTAGGACTAAGACTTAGACCTCCTGATTTGAAGCCTGGTATTCTTTTCTGATGTTACCTCCTTTTTAGGATATCATATGATGAATGGTAATAAATAATAATATATAAAATAATTTTAAAAACATAATACCTTTTTTTTTTTTTTTGAAGGCTTACTGTCTTTCAGGCTGCATCTGCTATTTCTATAATCTTCACAACCCTTGGGCTTTACTCATTTTTCAGCCAAGCAAATGGTTGCTACAGATGTTAAGTAACTCTACCAGTTCCTCCTCTCAGCTAGTGAGGGATAGGGCCAGAATTGAAATCTCACCTGGTCTTTAGCTTCTGTTTTATTACTGAAGAGATTAAAAAAACCTATGTAGCATTTGTTCAAGCTCTCAGCTCCCCAAAGTACCTTTTCTGGAGAAGGTTGTATACGTATGTGTTAATGACATCAGATTGTAAGCCGTGGTACCTATGGTATATTGGAATATTGACTCTTAAAATAATATAAAATTACGAGTAAATGCAAAGCACCTAACTGGTTTTAGAGCTAAAATGACTTTATGCTAACTTTTATTTGCTCACTTAATTGCTTGCAGCCTCTAAAAAACCTTCTTGGTTAGTGAATTAAGAGAACCAAACCAAAGTAAGGAATACATTTTCTCTTAAAGCAGTCATTAGTGTTATCTACCTACTTATTTTTGGAACATTAATTTGGATCAGTCTAACTTAGTATCTGAAGACAAGTTAATTTGTATCTGTGAAACAAAGTACTGTAGTTTTGTGTTCAGATAATTAAAGTTCACTAAATGGGTGCTTAGAGAACAGCTTAATAGCTTTCTCTAAAAATAACCCATTCACAGTTGATAGGTAGCATTTTAGTTGCTTAACAACATACATGTACAGAGTATGGTGCTTATGCATAAGATATCTGCTTCATTTAGACACACTTTATAATCCACAAATATTATTGAGCCTCTGCTATGAGATGTGACAGTAATGACAGGGGACTAGGCAGGACAGAAGAAAACCTGAACATACCAGAAATTTTACGTCAAAGTCTTTGAAATGACTGTGAAAGGGTGGACATTTATTCTAATAAAAATGCCATTACTCAACCTACTTGGAAAATTTCCCTTGAAAGTCCCTTTCAATATGAGCTTATGAAAACCATGAAAAACAACCCCATAATTTTGTAACACAGCTCAGTTTAAAAAAAAAAATCACCTTTTGAGGTATAATATATATGCAATACAGTGCATCTTTTTTCAGACTTCAGTGAAGTCTTGACAAATGTATATATTTGTGTAATCGCCACCACAGTGAAGATACCGAACATGCACCTCACTCCAGAAAGCTCTCTTGTGCCCCTTTGCAGTCAGTCTGTGCCTCAGGTAGCCACAGACCAGTTTTCTATCACTGTAGATTAACTTCAGTTTTTCTAGAATTTCATATAAATGGAATCAAAAAGTATGTCCTCCTTTTGTGTCTGGCTTCTTTCACTTAGCGTAGTGTTTTTCAGGTTCATCCTTGTTGCATATTTCAGTGATGTTTCCCTTTCATTGCTGAGTACTGTTCCATCGTATGGATGTGTACCACACTTCAGTTACCCTTTCCTTGTTGATGAACATTTGGGGCTATTAGGAATAAAGCTCCTACATTTGTGTATCAGTCTGTGTGGACATATATTTTCATTTCTCTTGGGTAAATACTTAGGAGTGGAATTGCTAGGTTGGATAAACATGTATTTAACTTTTTCAGAAACAATCAAACTGTTTCCTATAGGGCATGTACCATATTGCAGTCCCGCCTCAGTATATTCACCCTCACCAACACTTGGTATGGTCAGTCTTTTTTATTTTAGCCACTCTAATGGGTATGTGGTTTCAATTTGCATTTCCCTTGTGACTGACTCATCAGTCATATTTTCATGTTTGTTGTCACACAGGAAGTGTCTATTATTATCTTTTGCCTATCTTTAATATTGGGTGGTTGTCTTATTTTGAATTTGTAAGAGTTCTGTATATGTTCTAAATACGAGTCCTACATGTTGCAGATTTTTTTTCTCCCATCTGCACAGCTCATGTTTGACGACAGTGATACCGTCCGGCCTGCTCACCATCTCGTTCATGAATCTCACTCAGCCTTTCCTTTCCAGGCTTGCTGTCTCCTCTGTCTCCACTGCCATCAGTCTCCAGGGACTTTACTACCCACTTCAGAGGTGTGGTGGTTTTTCTTTTTCTCCTCTTCTTTTCAAATTGTTTTACTGACTTGGGAGTGTTGGATGCTACACGTCCTGCAGTTTTACACAGTGAACTGATATGCTTGAAATGCCAGTTATGTGCTTGTTGCTTAGCCCACGCTGTTAGCAGTCATCTCTCGCTGGTACCATTGCAGTGCTCTGAATGGTTTCCTTTCTTTCCCTTTTTACAGTTCAGTTCCTATCTTAGCTAGAGAGATTATTTAAAAATATAAGTTGGATACTTTTATTCTCCAGCATAGAGGGTGCTCTTAAGATAAATCTTAAATCCTTAGCATAACCACCAGGTCGCTGCCTATTTCTTCAGCCTCATCATGAGCCATACTCTGCTTGGTACACTCTAGGCACAGTGGCCTTCTTAGGAGTCTGTCCACAAATATTCCACCCTGACCCCTCCCTGCTCATAGAATGCTTGCTTACTTTGCCACCACCCAACCTGGCTAATTCCTGCTCATCTTTCAGGTCTCTGTTTAAATGCCTCTCTAACTGCCTTAGAGAGAAAGAGCCTTCCCCGAGCCCTTTATTAAAAGGTTTTGTTCAGGAATTGAGGGACCCTTTGGTGTTTTACCTGGAGGCATGGCAAGCGGACGCGATTTTTGGCCCAGACTGAGCCAGAATTCCAGAAATGGAGTAGATGAGCCAGGCCCTGCTGACAGTGAACATAGTGGACTCTGGGAACTTAGTTGAAATCGCTGTCTTTGGATGGCCCAGTGTCCAGAGCTGGGTGAAGAGCATGCTCCTAGGCCTGGCATGTTTTCATCGAGAACATCATGCCCAAGCTGAGAAGATGAAGCACCTTGAGGAGACCTTGAAGGCCTGTGCATCAGGTTCCCACATTCCCCAGCGTCCTATTGCTTAAGGCAACATAATTGTCAGGAGCATTATGAGAAGAGTCCTATTTCTACTAAAGGTGAAGAGAAGCAAGTACCATATTCCCAAATCTCTGCATTCCTTTTTCCTGTGTCTTAATGGATAGTGGTTTATTTTGTTGCAAAAAGAAGTTTGTAGAACTACTCTAAAAAAAGAAATGGATTTCTGTTTTGTCCAATGGCAGAGATTTTTGCTCACTTAAAATAAAGCAAATTTATAAAAGATTTTTTTAAAAAAAGGATTTGTTTTGTAAAATTTTGATTTGGTCAAAAGTCCACACTCAAGGATCCAGATGGCCACATGTGGCCCCAAGGCCACAGGTTCCCCACCCCTTGAAGTTCTCTAATTAGCCTTAATAACATTAATTAGATTATTTGCATTTTCCTTAACATTCATCATAGTTTATTTATAATATTGTCGTATAATAAATACATTTATATAATTGGTACTAATATCTATGTCTCTTTATAGCTCTCCCATAATGTTTAAAGTTTTTGAGGGCAGAGAGCTTTCTATTTTCACTGCTGTATCCACAGTGCTTAATATAATGCTATGAATAATTAGTATTTGATAAATACATAAAATTGACTTTTTAGCATGTGAATGTTTTTAAAGTTATTTCGTGCACCATCCTTTAAGATCCCAAGCTGATATTCCTTTGTCTTGAATATAAACTTCTCTCCTAGTTTCCTGTCTTTACCATTTCCACTGAATCTATAAATTGTCCTTATATTAAATAACAAGAGTTCTTTGTCTTTTTGATGCCATTGATGCCATGGGTCCTTTAGGCAGTTGGTGAAACGTGTTGCTCCTTCTCAGGGTAATATTTTTATATGAATATGTGAAATCATGAAGGAAATCAGTTATACTGAAATAACATTTTTGAAATATTAAGAAAATAAGTCTTTTATGTATGTGCTTCTTCACTAATGCCTTAAATAGCAAGATCAAGTAGTAGGTCTAAGAATCACTGTAATTTCAAAGTAGTGATGGGTATACATGTTGTGAGAATTACAACTTTAGTCTTCTCACTGGTCTTCCTGTTTCCAGTTTTAGCCTCCTTCAGTCAGTTCTATACTGCATTTCTGATTGTGCTACTTTCATTTTCTATTATCAGAGCAACGTATGGATTTCTCAGCTTTCCAGTAATATCGCCTTTTGCTCTTCTCCTGGATGGGTGTAAACTCCAGCCATATTGAACTGTTCAGCACTGACGCTCAACCTTTCATGCCTTAGCTCCCGCAGCACCTTCCTTCTACAATGCCTTTCTCATGGGCTGCCTATTAAAATCCCACCTGCTTTTTAAGAAACTGTTAAATACTGCCTTCTTAAAGAAGTCCACAGATATTAACATAGAGCAGCATCTGACATATAACAAGAACTCAATAAAATGTAGCTATTGTTAAAAAGGAATTATTCATAACTTCTTTTTAATATCACCATCACCTGATCCCTAGGAAATAAACTGTAAACATTTTGAGTAATATATGTCTATGAACCAAAGCAAAACAGTATTATCAGTAAGTGTAGGCAAGTATAATGCAAAGCAAATGCATAAGTGATCAATGTTTAGAATTTAGTTTTGCTCTCAGTTTGAATATTTATCAGTTTTATATCAGAGCACAATGAGAAAATGATTTCATAGACTTGGACAGTTCTTACCCTTTATACTTAGTCACAAAAAACACATCAATCTATAATAAGATAGATTTAGAGTGCTGTCAGTCTTTTTTTTTTTTTTTTTTTTTTTGTAAAACAGAGTCCTCAAGCTCCTAAGAATTCTGTGGGTTTTTTTACATTTTGAATGTGCTCTAATTGCTATTGAGTATACATCTGCCTCATACACCAAAAACACAGGGAGAAACAAGACTTAAACGTACAAAGTGTCAACAGCTGTTGCTTTTTACACAGGGATAAACATGGCATTGAAAGGAATAGGTAGTGTGAAGGGTACCCAGTGCGAGCCGGCTGTGTGGAGATGGCTGCTCAAGCCCCACAGCACAAACACACATGGAAGCACGCGTGGCTGTACTGCAAGTGGAGCTGTGGGGCTCGGGTGGGTTTGCTGCTTCCTGTGTTTGGGGGGGACTAGCAGCGCTGGAGAACAGTAATAGTGCTCAGTGCCCTACTTTCAGGGCTGTGGACAGACCTAAATGCATCTAGAGAAAAGCAAGTACATTCAGGATGGGGGGAATGAACATTATGAGAAATAATCAAAGAAGTAACTGTCAGCGAAAGGAACTGTGTTTTACTACAAAAAGTAAAGCTATTCAAATAAAGTCTTAAGAATAAAGTTTAGGCCGGGCGCAGTGGCTCTCGCCTGTAGTCCTAGCACTCTGGGAGGCTGAGGCGGGAGGATCTTTTGAGCTCAGGAGTTCAAGACCAGCCTGAGCAAGAGTGAGACCCCATCTCTACTAAAAATAGAAAGAAATTAGCTGGACAACTAGCAAATATATATAGAAAAAATTAGCCAGGCAAGGTGGCGCATGCCTGTAGTCTCAGCTACTCGGGAGGCTGAGGCAGGAGGATGGCTTGAGCCCAGGAGTTTGTGGTTGGTGTGAGCTTGGCTGACGCCACGGCATTCTAGGTTGGGCAACAGAGCGAGACTCTCTCTCAAAAAAAAAAAAAAAAAAAAGAATAAAGTTTAGTTCCTAAGCTCTAATAACATAATGAGAAATCCTGAAACTTTGAAATAATACCTTTTTAAAGTATAAAAGGTACAGTTTTCATACAGCAATTTGGAAGAGGCCGTTTCCTCCATGTATTGTATTTTTCCCCCAAACAAGATTGCTGCTGTCAGTCCTAGCTGGCAAATAGTAGTAGATTTGAAGTGTCTCTTATGTTTCTCAGAGTCCAGAATATATAAAAGTATTCCTACATGTCCAAGTGGAAATCCGAAAATACTTAACTTTCTCTTATAGTCTAAGAGATGAATGTCTTAAGTGTCTAACTGCAGCTGGTCTGGGCTAATACTTGGATGTCAGAAAGTTTTCACTCTCTTTAATGACAGTTTTTGTCCACTGTTAACTGGCGTCTATTGTGTAGTTTTAAAATCAATGTTGAGAGAGCACTTATATGTCTTTTCTTTCTGGATATTAACACTTTTATAGAAATAAGTAATTACTTTCCCTTAGATTTTGTACACGTGACAACAGTTAAATGTATGGTAGGTCACTTGATCTTGTTCCACAGCTCACTGATGCTCTGTTTTCTCCCCATGCCCAGTCTTCCCCCCCCCCCCTTAGTGTTATATTTTGGATAGTTGCTGCTGCTGTGTCTTCTGGTTCACCAAATTTTCCACCAGGGTGTGATCTGTTGCTAATCCCAACCATTGTATTTTTTTAACTCTAGAAGTTTGGTTTGGGTCTTTTTAATACCTTTAATTTGTCTCCTTATGCTCAGGCGCCTCTACTTTCTTAAACATATGGAGTGTATTTATAATAGCTGTTTTAGTATTCTTGTCTACTAATTCTATCATCTCTGCCATTTCTGGATTTGGTTTTTAATTGATTTTTCTCTTCATTATGGATCGTAATTTCCTGCTTTTTGAGATACCAGTAAATTTTGATTGGATACAAAATGTTGTGAATTTTGCATTATTGAGTGCTAGATTTTTGAGGTATTCCTTTAAATATTTTGGATTTTTTTTTTCTGGGGTGCAAATAAGTTACCTGGAAACAATTTGATCCTTCAAAGCTTGATTTAAGTGTTCTTAGGCAGGTCCAGAATAGCTGTTTAGTTAAAGACTGATTTGTCCCTAGTACTGAGGCACTTTTGTCCCCTTCTGAGGACTCAGTTTGATGCCTTGTGTGTTAGGGGATCTTTCTTCTCTACTTGATGGGGCAGGAGCTATTCCTAGCCTTGTCACACACTATTAACTGGCACCTATTGTGTAGTTTTAAAATCAGTGTTGAGAGAACACTTATATGTCTTTTCTTCCTGGATATTAACACTTTTATAGAAATAAGTAATTACTTTCCCTTACGTTTTGCTCCTCCTGCTCCACCTACTGTTCTTTGCCCTGCCTTGGAATTTCATCGAGCACGTGCTCTGATCAATATTCAGGGCTGAAGACTAAAAGGAATCCTCTGCAGATCTCCCCACCTCTCTTTGTGAGGTTCTCTTCTTTCCAGTACTCTGCCCCACAAACTCTGACTGACTTGGACTCTCCAAACCCCACATTCTGTTCTCAGCCCAGGGAGACTGCCGGGCTCCATTTGGATCTCCCATCTCTGAAACCCTACAGGCAGTAGGCTGGGGCCATCACAGGCTCACCTTGCTGCCCTGTGCTCCTTGTTTGATGTCAGAAAACTGTAGTTTCATATATATTAGTACACTGTCTGGGTTTTTTTGATTGTTTAAGGGATGAGAGTAAATCAGTTTCTGTTCCTACTTCATGGCTGGAAGCAGAAGCCCGTGAAGGTATTTAGAACTTTCGGAACTCATTTAAAATCTCAAGTATTTATTTTAAGCTGCTATGTCTTATATAACCTACATTTTATTGGTTACTTTTCCTCCCAATGGAATAGACAAGAAATTTAAATCACTCATTATTCCTCTTATAACTTGTTTTATAAATTGCCTTCTCTGGATAAATATTTTTAATCTGCAATCTGTAATTTTATTTTGAATCTTTAAGTAATGTGATCTTTGTACTTATTTTAATGGCTGTGCAATGACTGTTAATATTCCATCATATATTCTTATGCTTGGCAATGTAGGTTTTGTTCTTTTAGGTAGTGGTGGAGTATCTTTATATTTCATCCCTATTCTTAAAGGGAGAGAGGCAGGTGGAATGATGTCTTTCAATTTGCATTGAGTATATTTTAGGCCATAGTAGGTATTCTGTAAATGTTTGTCAAATGACTGAGGTGGAACTTATAAAAATTCAGTTAGGTAAGGTTTTCAGTTATCTTTTTAGGAATATTTTTATCCATCAGCATTTACCTGTATTTCTATTGGAGATTAAAATAGCTAATTATGAAATGTCTGTTTCCTTCTAGTTATTAAATTAAGCCCCTATTATTGACATGCTAATTATTTTGAAAATTTTAGAGGTATCCCTTAGTGGGATGCCTTTTTTAATTAAAATTTTATGTTGGAATAATTTTAGATTTACAGAAAATTTGCAAAGATACCTGTATGCCCCTCACCCAGTTTCAGTTTCTCCTGATGTTAGTATCTTACTTTATTGTAGTGTGTTTATCAAAGCCAAGAAGCCAACACTGGTGTGTAACTGTTAACTAAACTCTAGACTTTATTCACATTTCACCAGTTTTTCCATTTGATGTCTTTCTTCTGTTCCAGGATCCAATCCCGGATGCCATATGCATTTATTTATCATGTCTACTCAGTCTCCTCTGGTCTGTGATAATTTTTTACTTTCTTATCATCACCTTGACAGTTTTAAGGAGTACTAATCAAGTATTTTGTAGAATGTCCCTCAAATTGGGTTTGTGTGATGTTTTTGTCATTGTTAAACTTGGGGTTATGGGTTTGGGGAAGAATATTACACAGGTAAAATGCCATTCTTGTCTCATCGTATGGCAGGGGTACATGTTACCAACATGATATCGTTGGTGATGTTCACCTTGATCACTTGGTTGACGTAGTATCTGCTGGGTTTCTCTACTGTAAAGTTACTGTTTTTCCCTTTCCAAATTCTGTTACTTGGAAACAAGTCACTAAGTCCAGCCAGCCCTCAAGGTGTGAGGGATGGGCTCAAGACGACATTTGAAATATCTTTGGGCTACTTATGCCTGGGACTCAATAGTATTTCAGGTATCTTAGAGCTGGGGTGGATGCCAAGTTGTCAAGAACAAAGTACTTGTGGCTGGCTAATATCTTGTTCCTCATGGCA
Source organism: Lepilemur ruficaudatus (assembly GCA_963574885.1). Lineage (NCBI taxonomy): Eukaryota > Metazoa > Chordata > Mammalia > Primates > Lepilemuridae > Lepilemur > Lepilemur ruficaudatus. The sequence goes on from CAUYRT010055728.1 coordinate 19,049, forward strand.
TTTGTGGCTTATGTACAGGATTTTTATTATCAAATCTTCCATTGGGAAGCATCAGATAGGCATAGTATTTTGTTTCTCCCCTGCAAATTTGGTTACAATTGCTATAAAGAAGATATGAGCAATTTAGAATATATAGTTCTGCCTTTGAGGAATTTGGTCTAATTGGATGGAGATAATTTGAACAGGACCCAGCTAGGAAACATGACGTTTGTGAAACAGGCACCCATTTCTTCTGAGTCTGCCCCGGGCACTTTTATCCAGAGCTGTGGCTCCCACTCATTCAGAGTTGGCTAAAAGGGTTCCTAGCTTCCAGACTACCCAGTGTACCACCCTCCCCTCCCCATTCCATTCTTTCAGCAAACTGCTGCCTGAGGAAACTTTATAAAAATAAAAATGTTGCCATGCTTAAAATCTCTGCTTAACATCCTTTGGTGGCTCCCCCAGGATAAAATTGTAGATACCTAGGTATGACCTGGCTCCAGCCTCCAGCTTCAGCCCCTGCTGTGTCCCCTTGTGGCCCACTCACTCTTCCACTACCCCCCGGTCCCCACGGGCCTCTGCACCTTGGCACATGGGTCTGCTCTGTCTGGAATTTACTCTCCCTTCTCACCCTCTGACTGGCCATCAGGAGCCTTCTCTCTCACCCAACCTGGTCCCCCACCTTTGACCCACCCCGTGCCTCTCGGTTGTCTACCTGGATTTTCTACTTGTTTTCCTCTTACTTGCCTTTTTAGCACTCTTTAAAAAATAGTCCACTGTTCATTCTTGAAATGGGAAAAAAAAAAGAAAAAATTAAAAAATAATAAATAGTAACATATAGTGAGCTGTACTCTCCACTCCTGTCCCTCTTCCCTCCATTTACTTACTTAGACCGAGTTTGCCACGCACAATCTCATGCAGATTCAGTGAGTGCTTTCCATCCCTCTCTTTCTCAGTCTCTCCTGTTCGAAACTCTTTCCTTCTTTGGCTTGTGCAATTCCACTCTCTCTGCCGCATGATTAAGCATGTGGACTTGAGAGTTGGACAACAAGGGTTCTCATTCCATTATCATTTATTACTTCCACGCTCAATTCCCCGTCCTCATCTCCTGAGTTCTCTCCTCAGGCCTGTTTTCTCCGCATCATTTCTCTGCAGCAGTGCTGTCCACTGCAGCTTCTGTTAAGGACTCCCAACCTCCATCTCTCTCTGGATGCTGCCAGAAGGACAGGATCATGGTCTCCTTCCTCTGAGTTGCCCACAGGCATCTTTATGTCTTTAAATCAGGACATTCATAACTGCTCATGGCCCCCACCCCCATCTTCAGTTTGCATCTCCCAGACCCAGGCCCACCTCTCACGTTTGCAAGGCCTAGGTCAAGAATACAAATGGGGCCGGGTGCGGTAGCTCACGCCTGTAATCCTAGCACTCTGGGAGGCCGAGGCGGGAGGATCACTCAAGTTTAGGAGTTCGAAACTAGCCTGAGCAAGAGTGAGACCCCTGTCTCTACTAAAAATAGAAAGAAATTAATTGGCCAACTAAAAATATATAGAAAATATTAGCTGGGCATGGTGGCGCATGCCTGTAGTCCCAGTTACTGGGGAGGCTGAGGCAGAAGGATTGCTTGAGCCCAGGAGTTTGAGGTTGCTGTGAGCTAGGCTGATGCCACAGCGCTCTAGCCTGGGCAGCAGAGTGAGACTCTGTCTCAAAAAAAAAAAAAAAAAATACAAATGAGACCCCACATATTGTAAAAAATCAAGCTAAGAAACATTAAATAGAATGAGTTTTCTCCTCCCACCATGACAGATAGACCTTCTTAATGACCTGGAAAGCCAGGTTCAAATAGAGAATTCTCAGATTTCTTAGAGTTCTGTGCCAGCAGTTCCAGGAGAACAGACCTCTAGAATCGCCCTCTTCCCTTCCCAGCTACAGTGCTGTCCCCCACTGTGAGCTTGAGTGCCTGGGCATGGCCTGCCACCTGCACAGTCTGTCTCGGCGCAGTGTATACCTGCAACAGCTGCCCCTTGGCCACCCCTCAGGTACACACACTGGGCATAGGCCTGCACAGCCCCAGCTGCAAGGAATTCTGGGGCTCCTGATGGCCCTGTTCCTCTGACCCCAAAAACCTCCTCATGATAAGGGGCATGGCTGGGTGAGGGCCAATGGTCCTCTCAGATGGCTCAGTTTCCCTCTCCATGTGTTTCCTCTTGCTTTTCTTTGTGCCCTTGCTTTTCTGACAGAAGCCTCTCATCATTCAGGATATGGCTTGTATAGGCCTCATCTTCTTTTAATCCTTCCTTTAATACTCAATTTGGAATTAATCTACCCAACTTCTTGTGTCAGAAGTGCTTTAATAAAAGGCAGAGTATGTTGTGTGCTCCTGTCTCCTTCCCTCACTAAATTGCAAGTTTCTTAAGAGCAGGAGCATTATTTGTCATTGCCACAAATGAGAAGTGTATGAGAAATGTGGCTTGAATTCACCCCAGTTCTGGCGTCACTCTTGTGTTGTTGTGGTAACCCTATCAAAACAGGAAATGAAGTTAGTTTAGCATGACTTGTTCATAATTGACTCATGCTGGTTCCCTTTTCTTCCCTAAGCAATCACAAAACATCTGTTAAATAATCTCCTCTAGAGTTGTGTGGACACCTGCTTCCACATTTAGTGGTCAGTACACTTCTGGAATCTCCCTGTTCCTGCCCACCCCAGCTCTGGAATGGACCATGTATCCAAAGAGCCCTGCTTCCACCCTTCCCCTCCTTTTTTAAATAAAGTGTGAAGTTGGGTAAGTTTGTACATATTATGTATTCCGTGAAACCATCAACACAATTAGCATAGTGAACATATTCATCACCTCCAAGTTACCTGATTACCATTGGTAATTCACCCTCCCCAGGCAACCCTACTGATCTGCTTTCTATCTCTATAGATTAGTTTATATTTCATATAAATGGAAGTACTTTTCTTTTGGTCTGACTTCACTCACTGTAATTATTTGAGATTCGTCTGTGTTGCATATATCAATAGTCCATTCCTTTTTATTTTCAAATAGCAGAACCAGTCTGTTTTGAGAATTGAGATGAGTGTGTTCACCTCCAGCCTTGACCTCCTCCCATTCCCCACAATTTGTGGGTCTTAGGGTTGAATTCATCTGAGACTTGAGGCTGTGTTCATGTAAGATGACTGGGTGCTCTCAATGTCTTGAGCTCTTCAAAGGGAGAGTATTATTTAAAACCTTTGTGTCCTAGTGTTAGAACAGTCCTCAGTACATAGAAGATACTAACCCAATGCTGAATAAAAGTTTCCTCCCTTATTTTATGTGTGATTTTCTTTAAAAAATATATATATACCCAATTCCAGATTCTTGTTTTGTTTTGTTTGAGACAGGGTCTCTGTTGCCCAGGCTGGAGTGCAGTGGTGTCATCATAGCTCACTATAGCCTCAAACTCCTAGGCTCAAGTGATCCTCCTGCCTCCCTCCCTAGTAGCTGGGACTACCGGCCAGCACCACCACACCCGGCTAATTTTTGTATTCTTTGTACAGATGGGGTCTCACTCTGTTGCCCAGGCTGGTCTCAAACTCTTAAGCTGCGGTGATCCTCCCACCTCAGCCCCCCAAAGCACTGGGATTATATAAATAGATGGGAGCCACTGTGTCCCACCCCAATTCTTGTTTTAAAGATTATTCTCTCAGGTGAGAATGAGGTTAAATGAAGACATTTTGCACTCCTTCCAATAATATTATAATTTCTTTTTCAAATCTTTTTGTATTGGTAAGGAATTCCCAAATGATTGTGCTTTCTCCTTTAAAAGGATATTCCACTAGTATTTTTTTTTATCCCTAATTTAAAAAGTACTAAAAAATTGTTTTGTATTTTACTTTTTTGAAGAGGTTCGTATGACTCATAAGTCAAAACAATATAGAGAGGTATACGGGGAAAAGTTACCTCTCTATCTCTGTCCCTCCCTCCATCCCCACTCCTGTTACTGCCTTGTGTCTCCTTCTAGAGTTTTTTTTAATGCATATATAAGCAAATGTTAGTATATAATATTACTTTAATTCTGTATTAGAAACAATATAATATACTAGCCGCTTTTTTTTTCACTTACTAGATCTTGAAGATCTTTCCACATCATTTTTTAGCTGCATAGTATTCCATTGTATGGGTAGCCATACTCCCCTGTTGATGGGCATTTTTAATTAAAGTTTTTATTGTGAAATAATTACAGATTTACATATAGTTGTAAGAGACAATACAAAGGTATTTCAGTTTCCTCCAGTGATAATATCTTACATAACTATTGTTCAGTAACACAACAGGCAGATTGACACTGATACAATCTGCAGAGTTCATTCACATCTCGCTAGTTTTGTATGCACTCATTCATATATGTAATTCTGTGTGATTTTTATCACGTATGTAGGTTCATGTAACCACTGTCATTCTTTTTTGACATCCCTTGAAATGGCTGATTTTTTTTTTTTTCCTCTTCAGCATGTCTTATTCTCCCTTTTAAAAAATTTCTGTAAAAGCTGGATGTAGTGGCATGTGCCTGTAGTCCCAGCTACTCAGGAAACTGAGGCAGGAGGATCCGTTGAGCTCAGGAGTTCAAAAGTAGCCTGGGCAACATAGTGAGACTTTCATCTCCTTTTGAAAAAAAACGAAACTTAACTCAATTATAGTGAAAAAAAAACACACACACAAAAAACACACACACACATAAAATTTGCTGTTTTAACCATTTTTAAAATTTGTTTTTGTCTTAACCATTTTTAAGCATATGGTTCAGTAGCACAGTTACATATGTTCACATTGTTGTGCAACAGATTTCTAGAACTTTCTCATTTTGGAAAACTGAAACACTGTACTCATTGAACACATCTTCCCATTTTCCCCTCTCCCTTGCCTTTGGTAACCACCGTTCTACTTTCTGATTCTGTGAGTTTGATAACTTTAGCAGTATTTCTCTTTTTATGACTGGTTTATTTCAGTTGACATAATGTCCTCAAGGTTCATCCAGGTTGTAGCATGTGATAGAATGACCACCTTTTTGTTGTTTTTTTTCCCCCAACTTATTGGCATAATTGACAAGTAAAAATTGTATATATTTATGGTTTACAATGTGATGTTTTGATATATATACACATTGTGAAGTAATTTCCACAATCAAACTAATTAACATATCCATCACCTCACATAGTTACCTTTGTGTGTGATGAGGACAGTTAAGATCTCTCTTTCCTGCATGCTATACAGTTATTATTAACTATAGTCACCATTACATTAGATCTGTACATTAGATCGCCAGAACTTATTCATTCTGCATAGAGACTTTGTACCCTTTGACCAACATCTCCCCAGTTCTACCACATCTTAGTCCGTTGCAACTACTGTTCTGTCCTCTGCTACTGTAATATTTTTTTTTTTTTTAGGTTCCGATGTAAGTGAGATCATACAGTATTTGTCTTTCTATGCCTGGATGATTTCACTTAGTGTAATGTCTTCCAGGTTTATCCATGTTGTCACAAATGAGAAGATTTCCTTCTTTATTAAGGCTGAATAATACTCCATTGTGTCTATATGCCATGTATTCTTTATCCATTCATTCTTTGATGGCCACTCAGATTGATAGTACACCTTGGATGAATAGTGCTGTGATAAACATGGGGATACAGATATCTCTTTGAGGCACTGATTTCATTTCCTTTGGATGTATACCCAGAAGTGGTATTATTGGATCATATGGTAATTTTGTTTGTAATTTTTCGAGGAACCTTGTTGATACTGTTATCCATAGTGGCTGTGCTTATTTACATTCCCACTGACAGTGTACAAGGGTTCCCTTTTCTCCACATCTTCATCAGGACGTATCTTTTGTCTTTTTCATAGTAGCCATTCTAATAGGTGTGAGGTGATATCTCTTGTGGTTTTGCTTTGATTTTCTCTAATGATTAGTGATGGTGAGCATTTTTTCATGTACCTGTTGGACATTTGTGTTTTTTTGTTTTTTGTTTTTTTTTAAGAAATATCTATTCAGGTTCTTCATCCAATTTTTTTTTTTTTTTTTTGAGACAGGATCTCTCTCTGTTGCCCAGTAGCTGGGACTACAGGTGCACACCACCACACCCGGCTAATTTTTGTATTGTTTTGTAGAGACAGGATCTCATTCTTGCTCAAGCTGGTCTCGAACTTCTTGCCTCAAGTGATCCTCCCACCTTGGCCTCCCTGAGTGCTAGGATTACAGGTGTGAGCCATGGCGCCTGGCAAATTTTTAAAAAAAATTCTTCCAATCCATGAACACAGGATAGCTTTTCATTTACCTGTGTCTTCTTCAGTTTCTTTCATCATTAGTACTTTTATTGTACAGATCTCTCACCTTTTTGGCTAAATTTATTCCTATATATTTTATTTTATTGATGCTATTATAATATAATGGGACTGTTTTCTTAATTTCTTTTTGGATAGTTTTTTGTTAGTATATAAAAACACAACTGATTTTTGTGTGTTGATTTTTGTGTCCTGCTACTTGACTGAATTTATTAATTTTAACAGTTTTTTGGTGGATTCTTTAGGGTTTTCTATATATTAATATAAGATCATATCATATGCAAACAGAGACAATTTAACTTTCTTTCTGATTTGGGTGCCTTTTAGTTGTTTTTCTTGTCTAATTTTTCTGTCTAGGACTTCCAATATTATGTTGAATAGAATTTTTGAGAGTAGGCATTTTTCTCTTGTTCATGATCTTTTCGCTGTTGGGTATGTTAGCTGTAAGCTTGTCATAGATGGCTTTTATTATGTTGCGATACGCTCCTTCTATACCTAATTTGTTGAGAGTTTTTAAGTCATGAGAGGATATTGAATTGGATTTCCTTGGTTTTTTCTTAAGGCAGAATAATATTCCACTGTACGTATATGCTATATTTTCTTTATCCATTTATCTGTCAGTGGACATTTGGGTTGCTTCCACATCTTGGCTACGTGCATAATGTTGCAGTGAACATGGGTGTACCAATAGCTATCTGAGATTCTGCTTTGAATTGTTTAGAATTTATATCCAAAAGTGGGGTTGCTGGATCATATGATAACTCTTTAATTTTTTGAGGAATTTTCCATAGTGGCTATACTGTGTTATGTGCCTGCTGATGATGCACAGGGTTCCAGTTTCTTCCCCATCCTCACCAGTACTTTTCTGTTTTTCGGTAGTGGAAATCCTGATGGGTGTGAGGTGGGAGCTCATGTGGTTTTTGCTTTGCATTTCTCTAATGTTGATTAATGATGTTGAGCATCTTTTCATATGCTTCTTCGCCATTTATATATCTTCTTTGCAGAAATGTCTGTTCAGCATGATGTCTCTTTAATGTGTTTCTTTTTAATGATGAACCATCCTTGGATTCCTGTGATAAATATTACTTGGTCATAATTGTTCTTTTAATGTGTTGTCAAATCATATTTACTCATTTATTTTTAGTTGATTTTCAAGCTTGTGTTTAGAAAAAAGATTGGTCTTTAGTTTGGTTTCTAGTTCATACATACATATAATATTTTTCTTATTGGGATGAGTTAGGAAACTCTTTATCCTCTTAACCTTGAACAATTCATTTAACCTTAATTTTTGTTTTTGAAAAGAGCAAATTTATCAGTTAAGAAAAAAAATGTATAAAAATAACCCGTCTAAAGATTATATAATCACAAATTGTATTAAAATCCCAAACTGGAACCGTAAATTGTTCATAAGAAACGAAGTTACAGGCCGGGCGCTGTGGCTCACTCCTGTAATCCTAGCACTCTGGGAGGCCGAGGCAGGCGGATCGCTCAAGGTCAGGAGTTCAAAACCAGCCTGAGCAAGAGCGAGACCCCCGTCTCTACTAAAAATAGAAAGAAATTAATTGGACAACTAAAAATATATAGAAAATATTAGCCGGGCATGGTGGCGCATGCCTGTAGTCCCAGCTACTCAGGAGGCTGAGGCAGAAGGATTGCTTGAGCCCAGGAGTTTGAGGTTGCTGTGAGCTAG
>CAUYRT010055729.1:0-129741 GCA_963574885.1 Lepilemur ruficaudatus
CTGATTTCCCAAAATATATTACCACTCAAGTTGACTTATCTTGTTACATTCAAAAACCTACTCTGTCAAAGTAGTCCAGAGAGTACATACATAGTGCTCCAACTGTATCTACGTACAACCAACACTCCATTTTAAGTGTATAATCAAATGATTTTCAGTGAATTTACTGAGGTGTACAGTTAATCACATAAATCAGTTTTAGAGGAATTCCTTTCCCCTACTGAGACCCCTAATTCTGCTCCCCAACTACTTTTCAAGCATATCCCACCCCTCCACAGATGTATACTTTTTTATATTCAGTTTATTTCTGAAAGTGTGTACTAAGAACTGACAAAAGTTCTTAAACATTGCCTTTGGGTGGGAGAAGCAGAGAAATGTGATAATAGATTTATTTGTCTTTGCATGCTTTTGAATTTTATGCTATATTTTGTAGTATATTTTTGTGTTGCTTATTCAAATTGGTTTTTAGTTTTCCTTGAAGGAAGGCTGGACAGGAACACATGAACGAGAATGGCAAATGCAGGGCAGGGAAGCCAGATAGACAGCCTGCAACTTTCCAACTCTGTAATTTAATACGGCATATCAGAATGAGCACGACAAAGATACCAGGGCATATAGCCTAACGCAGCTACTTAATAGCTTTGACTTTTTGGAAGTTCTTTATTCTCTCAGCACCTCAGTTTCCATAGCTGCAAAACAAAAAGCTAAAATTTAAACTTCAACAGGTTGTGTTCAATAAATGTTAAAAACTCCCTTTACTATAAGGACTCTTCTTAAAATAATAATAGTTATAATAACTATAATAATGTTCTGCTGAACCACACATATTCTACCCAACATCTACCCCACTACTCTGGCCTCAGTTCCCTTCCGATTGCCACAATACCCCAATTTCCCAGGAAGCAAGAGTTGAATAAATAATCACTCATTCTAAATACCAGTCAGAACAATGACTGGAAAACATCTACTCCAACTCCCACATTTCACAGTGGAAGTCATCTACAGCTAAGTGGCTGGCTAAAGGGATGAAAATTCAAATCCAATGATCGACCACCCATTCCACAGACTTTTACACCACAGTATTTCACATGTCAGCAAGGAATGGACATCTTTCCCTCAACTCCACTGGCTACACATACTTAAAGTTGACTTTACCTCCGGAGAGCTACCTTCTCACTACAAAGGACCTATAGCATGCTCATCAAACTGGCCTGTCTCTCCTTGTGAACAGGAATGGGCACGGAATACACGAAGTCATCAGTCTCATGTTATCACAGACATCAGGGCACAAAATTACCCTTCTTTAGTATACCAATAGGCCAACTGTGTTGCCGTTCCAGAAGAGGAGAGAAAGAAAGAGAAGAAAGGGAAGAAAGGGAAGGAAGGAAGGTCTAACGAAGATTCTATTTTGATAGAAAGAATATGGACCCTGTTCCTCCATAACCCAATAACTTAATGGATGGTTAAAGATGATGCATCCTCAGAGCACTGGGTTTTGTTGGCAGTGGTGGTGGTGGAGGTGGTGAGGTTTTTGGGTATTTGTTTTGTTTAATTTTTCTTTCTCTCTGTTTTTGGTCTTTGAGAAAGATTGTTATGGTTGCTATCGATTCTCATTTAAAGAAATAAGGATAATGGTATTAATAATGAAACAACAGTACTCCTTTTTACTCTCTGTGGTCTGCAAGAAGTTTCACATTTCACTCAGATCAGAACTCCATGTTTTACTGATGTGAAAGTATGTGGTTTTTGCGATAGCCAAGTTCTTCTAACATTCAACTTTCTGTTGTTTCTTACTTGCAATTTACAGTAAATGAATCCCGACTTTTCCCCTTTGTCACAATCAGCCCATTTTCAAAACAACCAGGCCACCTCACACATGGCACTTTTCATGAATATCATACAGGCACAAAGCCATTTAGTCCCAGTTTATTGGGTTACACAATCTCAACTATGAAAAAGACTGCTCAAATTTTATCCGTGGACTCCACAGGACATAACTGTACCGGGGAAACGAAAAAGAACGCCAAGTCCTCCCTCTTCACCCCAAAGACCTCTCGACCTTCATTTCTGGCTAAATTTAAATAGAGAAATCAGGGCTCATCAATCAGTCCACAACAAGAGAAAAACCCTCACTGTCATCATGTCCTTAGCCATCACCTTTACCTTGGCTACAGTGCCTCCTGTTGAAAGTTCCTTCCTAAGTACAAAAATTACTTTCCTCCCCATATATGAGAAAAAACTTAGTCTCAGAAAGGAAAAGTGATTTGCCCTGGAGTCCCCCAGTACAATAAGTAGCAACCCACATTTTGTCATTCTAGAGCAAGGGCTCTGTCCACTCTCTACTGTGCCTAAGAAGAGCAACCTGGAATTTTTGTTTGTTTCCCTCAATAATTTGTGTATCGCTGGCTCTTAGCAGTTTCATCATGACACACTGTGACTGCACCAGCAAGGCTGACAGGCAAGGCATACTTGATGACACCACTGTTTTTATCAGGGTTGGTTCTGATTGTTCAATGCCCATACCATATCAACAGCTAAATATTTCCACCATCATCAAGGTCCATCAGTTGCCAGATGTGTCACAAAAATTTGTTACCAGTAATTGTTAAAATCCTAAAGGTCCAAATGATTTGTTTTGACTTAGAAACTAACACTCTTTCAAGGTTATTCCTATGATATTATCGTTCACATTCCCATTCATTTTTTTAAGTGGAAGAGCTAAAGGCAGAGTTACAGTTTCTCAGTTAGTCCACTTAACCACATCCTGCCTTCCCTCCATCATAGCCCTAGTACACGGTTACATGAACATTATCCATCACAAAAATCTTGGCTGGATAAGGGCTGAGAACTACTACTGTGCATGGTGAGGGCAGAGTGACTGACAAGTTGGCTTTCCTGGAAAAAGAAAAGAGAGTATCTGAATTTCCTGTAGACTGAGTAAACCTCTATCATCAGTTTTGAATTTGTTCCAGTGCCTGACACCTGGGTAACAAAACTTAGAATGTCTCACTTGCTATCCCTAGATGTCTCACTGGAAAATTGTGTCCAAATAGAGGTAACATGAATGTGTCATCTATTAGATAAATTACACACACACACACACACACACACACACACACACACACACACAAAATACTCCACAGTCCGGTCATTACATGTCGACACAATGTATCCTAAGTCTAAGAGGTAAGCCGCAGTATGCCAAGTGTTAATGAAGTCATCTTGAACATCACTGTTATCAGCTTACCTCATAGGACCAAGTACATATCATCTGTCTCCCTCACTAGACTGTAAGCTCCTTGCGATGGAGGACCAATTGTTCATTCAAATAAATATTTACTGAGCACCTATTTTGTGCTAGGCACTGATCTAGAAGGTATAGATAGAGCAAAAAACTTAAAAAGACTAAATCCTTGCACTCATAGTGCTTATATCCCACTGGTAAAAGTAGAAAATTCATAAACAGATAAATGAACACATAATTTTCAGAGAGCAATAAATGTTTAAAACTAAAATAGCATACAGGAGATAGGGAGTGATTGATGTGAAGATAGAAATATATTCTGTATCACTTCTAGTGATAACCATTGATTTGAAGTTTTTTTTTAAAAAAAAAAAAAACTATGCCTGGGTCCCACCCTCAGATATTCTGACTTAATCAGTTGGGGGATGGGCTTAGGCAAGTGTTTTTAAGGGCACTCCAGTAATTCTAACGTACCACCAGGACTGAAACCCACTAGTATGCAGGGTTTTGAAGGAGAAGAGCCCTTGGTTTGAAACCCACCTGTCACATATCATCCACGTGACCTCAGGAAAGACAATTTCTCTGGGCCTCAGTGCCTGTATCTGTAAAATGGGATAATAATAGTAAGACATACTTCTTTGGGTTATTGTGAGAATTAAATGATATATATAAAACATAGCAGAGTGTCTAGCATATGAAAAGGACTCAGTAAGTGTTTGCCATCATTTTCTGTTATCTCTACCAGTTAAAAATATGCACAGAAGATGTAAACTGAAGGGCTGCAGGCCAAATCCGGTCTTTAGATGAGTTTCGTTTACCATGTACAGTGTGTACTTATAACATGCTTTGTTGTTGTTTTGAGCCAAAGTTGATGCTACTGAGTGAGATCATAAGTTGCATTTTTCTCCTTCCATGAGAAATACTTGAATGAGCTGCCAACATTTTAAAAAACCAAAGATTTTACATAAAAGTCTGGCAATAATGCATCCCCACGTGGCAACAATTGGCCAGTGTCAAGCAGCTGCCACCTCTTTCAGAGAGGAAGCCCTCTTGAGCTCCCATGTCCCCCAGCACGCCCCACAGCTCTCTCCCCGAAACCATTCCCAGGCTGTGGCTCAGGACCAGTCATATTTCATCAGCACACTTGTATCATTGCCTTCCCTGCAGTAAAGAGGAGAACAAAATATTTCCTGTACCCAAGATTCTAAAGTGGGAAAAGATTAAACTAGATAAAGGGCCTCCTGTTTCAAGAAAACTTGCCCGGCTCTGTAGGTGTATGGCCTACCAGGTCCTGGACACTGAAATAGGAACTTTGCAAACATTTGCTCTTTGAAGCCCACCATTCTGTGAGGCGCCTTCCATTATCACCATTTGCAAGAGTGAAGGGGCAACCCTGGAGAAGACAAGCAACCATCTTCAGTCCCATACACGATAAATGGCAAAGTTAGGACAGAAACAGAACTGTTTGACCTCATAGTGAGAACTTACCCAGGGGAATATTTTATGTAATTAAACTATTGAGGAAAACAACAAGTAGATGGAAAAATCCTTGGAATAGAACACCATTAGTCTAGAACAGCAAATGTCTCCCTCTGTGCAAGGCACTCTGTGCTTGTGCCACTGTTGACAACGTCCACCCCAATGATTTCAAGTAGCTGTGTCTTTCAGACTTTTAGAAACCTTCAGATTATACAATGAAAACTGTTTCTCTCTTCCTTCTATCCCACATAAACACAGTTCTACTCTTAAATCTACAGTCAAACAGATTACGAAAAGAAAAAAAAACATCACTTTGTGTGTACATGTGCATGTGTGTGTGCGTGTGTGAGATGTGTTGAGAAAGATCAAAAGCAAGAACTGAAATGGTTACCAAGACATAAGAATGCTCATCTCAAATATTAATTCTTTGCTAAAGCCTCTCTGGTTTCACCTTGTTGGATTTAATCCGCTTCCAGATTCTAATACAGGCATTTGTACCTATCGCAGATTGCTACATCACACTATATTTATGTGTTGTATATCGACCTTCCCACCAAACTACAGAGTTCCCTGAGACAAATAACTATGTTTTACTCACCCTTACTCCTGCCCCAATCCATGCCCACTGCCTACACTGAGCTCAAAGAAGGGCACAAAGTCAGATGTTTCCTGAAATGGCTGTTGAGTTGAGGGCTCCAAAATAAGAATGAATTCAAGATAAGACCAACCATCTTCTAACAATGCTTCTTTAAGTAAATTTATATTTAGTATTTAGAACCTACACAGCTAGGTTTTGTGTGGATGCAGAGACTAATCTTTTTTAAAGTGCTTTGACTCAAAGAACTCACCATCTACTGGGTGAGACCAGGCATATATACAACCAAAATGCAAGAGAAATAAAAAATGAAGTCTTCTAAGAGATAAAAACAAACAAAGTTCTGGCAATTGAAAGAAATGTGCAAGCTATGAAATTTTTCAGTATTTTGCTACAATCTTTACTTAAGCGGTCAATTAAAATATTTCCACCTAAATAAATATGCAATTTCTTTCCCTGATAATTTACTGACATTTCTTTTTTGAAGTTGCTGACATTTAACTATCAGAAGAGCTGTTAAGAAAGGTCTCAGCCATAATAGGGAATTCAACTTTTTTTTTTTCAAGGAAGCTTAAAAGAAAGTATCTTTGTATTTGCGCAATTCTGGAAGAGCTTGACTTCTCTGACAATGTAACTGCAAAGGAACTTGAGTCAAAACACATGAGAAAAGAAAAGATGCTCAAGATATTTCAAGTCTACAATTATTTGCCGAACACATGCTAAGTGCCAGGAAATATGTTAAGCTCTCCAGGGAAACAGACTCAGCCTTTACTTGGGATAACAGTGGGTTACTGGTCCAGGATAAGACATTAAGCTATAACTTTATGATAAGCAGCATAGAAGAGATCTGGAAAAAAGGCTATGAAATTCAAAAGAGAGAGAAATTATGCAAAAGAGGAAATTTATTGATAAAAGTGGCATGGTGCTATGCAAAGAAAACTAAATTAAGTAACTTAGCATTTGCAGAACTCCTGGTTTTGCCAATAATTTGGTGATAGCACTTGAGCAAGTCACTACCTACCTCTTAGGCTTCAGTTTGCCTCCCGTCATTAAAAAGGAGACTTAGACTACATAGCCCTCCAGTAATCACAGTCTACAAACAAATCTGGGCTTTGACATAAACTATCCTCTGAACTGGAGGTACAGCAATAGAATGCAAATTTTCTATTGTGCCATTTGAATCCATTTGACCTCTCAGATGTTTGCCAACCAAGAGATTCAAAAACAACAAACCTAACAGCTACACAGAATTTGATATTTTCATTATAATTTATATAACTATAACTTACTGGCTAAATTACATGCCATTTTATCACGAAGGCCGGAGTACCCCTACAATATCCACAGGGGACATATGATGGCAGGCAGGTAAGTAAGATTTTCACTAGGGCTCTTCCTCCATTCGATAGCATGGAAAGTACAAGGTAATTATAGGTCCAGCAACCATGGGTTTGATACTGGTCCTGTTTGTAAGAAGAGTGAGAACTTGATTTCCCATTAGACATGGTCCCAGTGTATCTTTCCAAAGTTACACTCCTTTTCAAATATTTATTTTGTAAATTATTATTGGCCAAACTTGCATAACAAAATCAAAATCTCCAAGGGAGGATACTGGGAATCTATTACTATTTTTTTTTTTTTTGGAATCTATTTTTAATAATAGGTAATTTTGAGGATCAGGCAAGTCAAGAAACTCTTCATATTAGAACATCTGATCTACTCATTTTTCACCACAAATGTCCTGCTTCTTTCCCTGTGGTGTGTTTCTTCTGCCTGCAGTGTGCTTCTCCTGTCTCTGGCTGGTGACATATACTTACCTATCCTTCAGTATACAACTCAAATACTACCTGATCCCATGACCCTCCTTCCCAGGAAAGTACCCTGTACCTCCTGTAGTCCTTATACTTTCTTTAATTATATAAATTATATACATATATTTCCTATATACTTTATTAGACTATGAGTTTTTAGAAATCAGAGGGGTCTGATTCATTCATTCATTTATGAGTTCATTCATTTGACAAATATTTATTAGGAACCTATCACACACCAGGTACTGCTCTAGGCACTGGTAGCACAGCAATGAACAAGACAAAGTTCTCTATTTTTCTGGACAGTCAAGTACAGGTTCTGCCAAACTCTGGCACACAGACCAAATCCACTGTACTTGGATGTACAAAAGTACTTGCTGTACTTTTTTTTGGTAAATAACTTTTTATTATAACATATTCGTGCTCAATTGTTTACATATTGTCTGTGCCAAAGTCTTCAGTATTTCACATACTGTCTGGGAGAAGAGTAAGTAGCTGCAACAGAGACCTTATGGACCACAAATGCTAAAATATTTACCATCTGTCCCTTTACAGAAAAAGTTTGCTGACCCCTGTTCTAGTGTATCCTTCCCATATAACACAATGCCAGTAGATAGTTAATAAGTGCTTAAAGGATAAAATGAAGATTAAAAGTAAGAATAAAATCATATAAGGCAAGTCCTATAGCAGAGCTTCTTTTACTTCTCTCCATCTTCATTCTTAATTATGCCAAAGCTAATTCCCACCCAGAATAGAATGTTGTTAGCAACCACAGTTTAGCATGATAAAAAGGGAGGGAGCAAGCTTTCAAACCTATGGAAAAATTAAGAACTAAATGAATTTGCTGTGATTTCAGAAGTCATTGCTATTTCGGGCCCATTTGTGATCATTACAGCTAGCCTGGCAAAATATATTACTATAGCTGTCTTTTCTGACTTTTTGGAGCTTACAAAAGTTTGGGAAGAGTTAGTGTATTTCATTGGTTTGTTTGCCTTCATAAGATGCATCTCCTGGAGAGACCTTTGTGCCTTTTTTATCAAGCTGACTGGTAAGACTCAGATTAGGTTAAATACAAACACACAGCAAGCAGCATGTGAGGAAAACCCCATTCTGTCCAATACCAAAGTTAAGTTTATAAATTTGATCTTATATCCTTACCCTAAGAGCTGTCTTCTTTATCTTATCCATATAAAAACCCTCTCTTCTCACAAGAAAAGAACTGGAAAGTGTGCTATTTGCAGGAGGCTGAGTAACCATAAAATTTAAAGGGGAGAGCTGATATACAGCTAAGGTTTTATAAGTAACTCTTCTGCATGGTTTCCATGTGGTTTACTGCAGAGACTGACAGTTTTAGAGTCAAGTAAGTCTCTATTCCACAAAAGCTATGCCACTCATTAGCCAGGTAAAGTTGGGCAAATCACTGAGGCTCTCTGAGTCTCTGCTTCTCATCTAATGAATGCGAATAATCAGAATTACATCACAGGGCTGATGTGAGAATTAGCAAGTGCAGAGCAACTTTCTTGAAATAAGGACAAAACTGGCTTTCTATAATAATTGGTTCTTTTCCTTCCATTTTGTCTAATACCAAACGCTACCCCTACACCCAAAAAATACCTTCATTGTGATGTATATAAACTCCCTTAAAATGTTACAGTATGGTTTTTTTTGAAGTCAATACATTTGGAGAAAATGGCATTTGTATATCTTTGACTCTTCCTTAGTCTGATCTTATGAAAACTCTTTTCATTTCTTAATTTACTACTCAGAAGCTGTACAACAGCTCCTAGTTATTCTATGTCCTGGTAACTGACTCCTAGCAAAATATTAGTTGAAATAATAACATTCCCTAAAAGACATTACATTAACAGCATCCTGATAAGCATTATAGAATGGGTAATCAGGTCAGTTCTGAACATTTGTCCTGATTTTGAAGTGAAACAAAAATGGTTGAGTTTTAGTCATTTTCACTTTCTGGTTCTTATGATCTTTGGCCCCTGTGATCTCCAGTGCACAATGCAAAAAAGGCATACATATGCTCCCATCAGAAGTCCCTCTTCACTTTACAGATAGATGGTCAACAGATAGACGCAGACGGGCAAACAGATACAAATGGCAGATGAAGAAACGCAAGTGAGACAGGGGTAATAGCCAGAGATGGTTAGTTAGATGGATGACTGGATAAAGAGCCAGGAGGGAGGATAGGTGGGCATACAAAAAAACACGTATGGACAGACAGGAGGATGGAACTCAGGCAAATGTGGGAGACAAGATGCTGAGCAGACATACAGAAATGCATAAAGAGAGATAAAGGGATAAATCCATGACAAAAATATCAGTCTGAGGATTGAAATATTAGAAAATCCCTTCTCATAGCCTACTGCTCCTTAAATCTCCATTTCTGAAAATACTCAAATGTCTCTTTTTATCATTATGTCATCATATCCAAAAATAGGTTAACTCCTGTAGTATGTATATGTCCAGCAAAAGAAAATTAACACTTTGGGCAAAGCAAATCTATTGCATCCTTCTAAAAAGAGAAAATGAAAAATCTTCCAGAAAATGTAAGGGAACTTACCTAATGCAGCACACTCATAAGACTAGCCAAGCTATTTTTCAATGTTTCTTTAATTAATGTTATATTAATTAAGAAAACTTGGGCTAATTTAGTTTGTTATGGTCAGAATTTTCTCTAGATATCTCTACAGGTCTAACTTTACCTTGATTGAGATCTTGACTAAAAGTACTACTAAACTCCAGCCCAACACTTTTCATTCTAAAGTATTTTAGAATGAAATAAAATACTTTAAATTTTTCTACCATAAAAAAAAAAAGAAAGAAAAATGGCTAAGTGGTCCTACCTTGTTTTAAAGCAATTCCCTTCTTAGTAAGCAGCTACCCACTTAATTATGGAAACAATGGTCAAATATATCCCCGCAATGCATGCAAATATATCACATAATGCAGTATTACGCAGTGATTGAAGTTTATATTTTGAAGAATGTTAAATGACATAGAAAGATGTTTGCAATATGATATTATGTAAAGAAAACTGAATAAAACTCTCTCTGTATTTATACATATACATATATATACACACAGATGAAACGCAATCCTCCTTTAAAAAAGGAATAGTTACATGAGTAAACTAGAACAGTGGTTTCTCTGGATGAAGGACTTATGCGTGATTGAATTTTTCTCATCCTTTTGTGCATTTTAATTTTTTAAAATGAGTGTGTATAACTTTTATAATTGAAAAAGAAAGGTTTGTTTTATTTTAGGAAGAATACAAGTCCCCGTGTTAAGATAACAAATAGAAAGATACTGTTCTGTTTACAGAGTATTTTCATTTGCATGAACTCATCCAATCCATTCAAAACTCAGAGAAAGGGGTTTGGTGAAGACCCCGTGGACAGCAGAGCAGCGAAGCTCACAAAGCAGCAGGTGAGGCAGACAAACCCACACAAGGCTTCCGGGGGTCTGTTGCATTCTTTGCCAAGTCCATTTGTTTTTCTCAGGAAAGGAGTTTTGGTTTTCATTTTTTTTCTAAAAAGGATCCAGAACTGTTTTACTTCCCTGTCACCTCAAAGTTCAATCATGCTCATTACAAACCAAAAAACATATAGCCTGTCCTTAATACCATACCTCACAGTGGGAGAGAGAGATTCTGTTCAAAAACTTCAAAATTTCCTACTGTTGCTACTTTCAGAAATTCATACAGCTAATTACCCTAATAGGACTGGTCCAATCTGTTAAGGGGGTATCCAGGTAAAATTTTTAAAAAGACACAGTCTGACCTACAAAGGGAATCAGAGATGAAGATTCAAAAGCCACTAAAGACGACAAAATCTGAGGGAGAGTTAGAGTCAGCATCGAAGAAGCAACACAGCTCAAATTTGGCTGGTCTTGGGATGACTCACCAGTATTGCTGTGACACTTTCCTGTTCCATTCAGCAGACAGGTTTTTCCATTAGAATTTACTGATGATGTGTTCCCCAGTAAGTTGGTAAGATCAATTCTGTAGTTTTAAAATAAGGAAGATATGACTGAAATGTTGTAAGATGGTCTCCACGTAGCACACACAAAAAAGCCCAGGGAGAGTCCAATGCCGTGTGAAGGAAAGCTGGCCTCCCTTCCACCCCAGGGGTTTTCTGTTAAAGAGTTAACTGATTCTGACAAAATCTGGTACACTACTAATGGTGTCAGATTAACCATGTAGAGAAAGTATACAGGACCTATTTAGGACCTGGGGACAAGAAGAGAAGTTGGGTCTTTATGGAAAGGTTGAAGCGTGTAGATAAGACAGAATCTCAAGATTGCCCTTATAGTTAGTGGAGCTGAGCTAAAAACTCCTCACCTCAGTCCTCTCCCTCACCTATGGAAACTTCTAGAAGACAACCCACAGCACATGCATGCAGGAACAAGGAAGCTGTTGCTGAGCAGAGTAAATATTCATTATGGGAATGAGCCTGGGTATAAAAGATGCAGATGGTCAGGACCTTGGGCTTCTGTTCCCTTATAGCATCATCTAGCTTCCTCTTCAACGGGGACCACACCTTTCTGTGACCGTCTTGTTCTTTTCATGCCCTGAACGTACCTTTCTCATCCTGATTAAATTTCTTTTTAACAGCTTTCACTTTAAGCACTGCACACTGTACGTAACTGTTATTGGTAGGTTTTTGAGAAGAAGTGCCCATCAGAATTAACTGAGAAGATGTTCAACATGCAAACACTCTAGTTGACACCCAAAGATTTAGGAAGGCAATGTGGACTGAATGCTGGTAAAGCCTTCCTAAGTTAATTTTAGGAGATAACTATTGAGAGCAATCATCAACATTAATATTTAAGACAACCCAAAGGTAAGGAAAGAAATGGGGTAGCTGTGCTAGTGTCCCTAAGACAATCAAGCTTATGGTGGACAAAGGGAGGGGGACAGAAGAGTGGCCAGGATAACAGAGTAGTGTCCACTCTGGACAAGGAAACAGAAAGCTGCTCCCAAGAGAAGAGCAGCGTGGTCTGCCCAAGATCTCCAGAAAAGAAGATCCACTTAGGAGCCCTAGAGTGAGGCAAACTAGGAAATGTGGGCAGGATTTGGATTCGGAGGAACTGGATTGCAAAGGTATTCACCTGAGGAAGGCTAACCAACTAATCTTGAAGGCTAACCAACTATCTTGAAAACAAGATAACAGTAGGTAAACATAGATGAGCATGTCCTCTATAAATTAATTATTGTGGAAACATTGACAGGCTCCAAAGAAATCTTGAACTGCAGGAAATCTTGCATAGGCTCCCAATTCAAAGATGTATAATCCACCATGGCTAGTGAATTTCTAAAACAAACCTCTTCAGCCAAAACGAGGTAGAGAGCTTAACTAAGTATATCTACCAGATTCTTCTGAATGTCAAAACCAAGTCCAATTCGGTTGTCTTGTAAATATCTATATGTCTTGTAAATATCTATATCCTACTGTTTCACTTCAATATTAAATTCCTAATATGAAACAAAGGATTTAACTGACTAATGAAACCTAGCCCCTTTGTATTTGTGTATTGTTATTTCATGTGTAAAATGAAAATAACAGATTTTAATTAATGACCTACACAGCAGTTGTTCAATAAGGTTCACTGTTAAATAATGAAATACCTAGTTCCAATCACTAAATAAACTATTGGCTCACATTTTAAAAACCTAATAGGCAATCCTTTGTTTTCTATAAGCAACATATAGTTCCTAGTTTGTACCATGAATCTATTTAATTCCTGATTTGCAAGAATCCTTTCTGCTTTATTCAAAATTTCAAAAATAGAATTTATCTACTTGATTAGATCCTCCCACCTATGGTATTATTATGGAATTTATGCCTTTACACCTTGGGTTTTTTTATTCTATGACATTCTCTGCACGATATCTGGGAGGAAGACAGAGTCTAAGATTTGCAAGTAATGTCCAACGTTTGGGTGGTTGTTATTTCTGAAGTAGGGGCTGATTATTGCACCATAGACCTTGATGGCATTATGCAAGATCTGTTGACTCAAATCGGAGTTATCTAAGTGTGTCCTTCACTTGGCGTTGCATAAGTAGATTAACCAGCCTGAATTACAGAATGAATTACATCATTCCCTGCTCAGAAAACTGTCCCTGGTTCCTCGCTTCCGTGAACTGGGCCTGTCCTACCATTCCAGCCTGCCCCTTTTTCCCTAAAGGAACTATGTTGAGACTGGCAGTGGCAGAACATCTCCTCTCTCCCTTGCTTTTCTTTCCCTTTACTTGTTGGCCTCCCTTCACCCGCCTTGTCCTCAGGGGTGAGGCAGATGAGTTACCCAATTACAGAGTTTGGAGAAGGAACTGGGCATGTGAAACTTAGCTGCTTCCTCCCAGTCTTTGGAACTTACCTGACTGTTGGAAGCATATACTCCCTGCTCCTTGGGTTAAGAGTTTTACAGGCACAGTCCCTGTGGGAGGGTTGTCATGTGCTGGGGTTACCCAAGAGGAAGAGAGTAAATTTCATTCAGGGGTGCTGTGTTAGCAAGCCCACTAAACTAACAGATCTAAAGTCCATTCTACAACCTAGACATTATTGCCATCTGCCTGACTCCTGCCTTCATTTCGTATGGTTTCTAGATGGGTACAAATGGACAGGAAGACAGAATAGCAAATGCAGCTGGGAATGAGGCCTGGGGACTATGGCAGGGGCAAAATGCAGTGTCAGTTAGCCCCCTCAATCCCCAGCGTATCCTCTGTTCTAACCACACTAAATGGGCAGTAAGTACCCTGTGCCTGGGTACATCATGCCTCTGCTTTTGTGCACACTTTTTAATCAGCCTAGAACTACCTACCCTAACCCCTAGCCTTCTCAGATCCAGCCAACCTCTGGGATCTCTCCAATCCTTAAATCTTCATTACCTCCATCTCTTTCGAGCTTTTGCTCATCATCACTCTGTAATTACACAGAAAAATTTAAGTCAAATCTCTACAAGAATCTGAGTTTTTGAATCTTCAAGGACCAAGCCCCATTCCTGTCCAAATCCTCCTTCCCATCCTTCCCCAACTGGATGAAATTAACAAACATTTACTGAGTGCTTATTATGAGCCAGGCATGAAACTAAGAGCACTGTATTTATTCTCTTATTTAATCCTTCCTAGGAACTAGATCCAGTCAACAATCTCTGGATGCAACAGGGTCTGTGTTCAGAAAGGCTTCTCATTCCAAGAACACCTTGCTGCCTCTGGTGTAGGGGAGCTCAGAGACTGAGGCCGACCAGCAGATGTGAATGGAAGTGAAGCTCAGGGATGTTATGTTCAATTCAAAACTGAGTGTTCTGCCTTCACTGCCTTGACCTTCACCTACACCTGGGTTTAAGGAAAAAAAGAATTCCTACTTAAAAACAAAACAAACAAACATAAGTAGATTAATAAAATGTGTAGATTAATAAAATATACCATGGAGTACTACTCAGCCATAAAAAACGGTGACCTAATACCGCTTGTATTAACCTGGATGGAACTGGAGACCATTCTAAGTGAAGTATCACAAGAATGGAAAAACAAGCACCACATGGACTCACCATTAAATTGGAACTAATCGATCAATACCTATGTGCACATATGGAAATAACACTCATCAGAAATCAACCAGGTGGGAGCGGGAGGAGAGGATAGGGAAATTCACATCTAATGGGTACAATGCACACTATCTAGGGGTTGAGCACACTTAGAATTTTGACTCAAACAGTACAAAAGCAGTTTATGTAACCAAAATGTTTGTACCCACATAAGATCCTGAAATAAAATTAAAAAAATAAAAAACAAGAAGATGAGAAAATAAAAGTCCAAATGGTCACTGCTCCACAAAGGGCCTAATTGCTCAATGTGAACAAGTCTCCCCATACCCAATACTCGCTCTGAAAACAGAGGTCTGGATGACTGTGGTTTTGTCACTAGATGAATAACAAGCCTTGAAGATTGCTCGAAATAGAAGGCCCAGACCAAATCCACTCAAATATAGCTGGAAGCTTTCTAGTAACTCTAACTGTGCATGGGGAATGAGTGCTCAGAGAAGTGAGTCACTTACTGGAATCTGTGCTGCCTGCATTACTCAGCTGATATTAATACACCCACGTGTTCATTAAAGTTTAATTGGAGTTCATGTGAATTGGTTTCACCGGATATTTAATCAAAGAGAACTGTTTGTGTATGAACTGTTCAAATACAGAGCTAGAAAGCACAACTCTCCTCCAGCCTCTACACACGTCCACTGGCTGCTCTTTTAACTCTGTTGACACAATAAGTGAATCAGAGAGGGTGAGACAATGACCTTGAAGGAGGAGGGGAGAAAAGCTGTCTAGACTTAAACACAAAACAACAGTAAATGAAAAAATACTTGTGAAATGCTAGCCACTGTTCTCTAACCCACCAGCTATAGGCAGAAACCAGCCAGGACTCAAATGTGAACTCCTAAATAGGAACTTGTTCCTTCTAGTTTCTTTCTGGGGTTCATTATCCAAGCTGCAGGTCTCCTTTTTTCCCTGGGCACCTGTCTTCCAGCCGTACATCTTTATTTTTAAAATGGGTGGGTAAGGAAATTAACCATCATTCAACATAATCACACATTTCTCTAGTGCTGACAAGCAAACCATGAACACAATCTCAAACGCCTATTTATACAATCAGGGCTGTCAGAACCCTGTTATTTCTTATTGGATATCTCACTAATCAACATTTCAGGAAGTATAAATTTTTAAAGCTCCTGAAAAAAATTGTGCATAAAATTAGATGGAAATATATTTCAAGTTCAGTGGCTCTAGCGTTATCAGTTTTTTCTTAAGTGTGTTCATCATTGTTAGGTATACACAACTTCTTTGCCCAAAACAAATCAAGATGAGTTAAAAACTTGGTACGTTTTGAACCCCTGAAGCAACCCTCAGGAACTGTAGACTGAAGGGCAATGTACATTTTTTAACAGCTTTACTGAGATACAATTCACATGCAATACAATTCACCCATTTAAAGTATACAGCTCTGTTTTCAGTACATTCACAAGGTTGTACAACAATCAGTACAATATAATTTAAGATTTTCAGCAACCCAAAAAGAAACTTATACTCATTAACAATCACTTCCTATCCCACACTTCAACCCTACCAGCAACCACTAATCTACTTTCTATCTCCATAGGCTCTATAAATTTGCCGATTGTGGACTTTTCATGTAAAAGGAATCATATAATACAAGATCTTCTGTAACTAGCTTCTTTCACTTACCATAAAGAAGTCAAGGGTCACCCATGTTGCAGCATGTATCAGTACTTTATTCCTTTTTGTTGCCTACCAATATTCCATTTTACGGTTATACCATATTTTGCTTATTCATTCAGCAATCTACTTTTTAAAAAAAGAATCCTCCATCTACCAAATTATCTAGCTCTCAATTTGGCAAATGTTTTGCTCATTCCTTCAATGACCCCTTCGTGATTATCCCATCACATGTGTGAAGAAAGTGAGGGCTATGTCAGGGACTTCTGAAAGGCAAGAAGACATGCCAGAGCCTGGCAGCCTAAGCCATTCTACAGGCAGAACTCGTCAGGACGGGTCATAAGTGCATCGTTTGCGGTTATGAAGAGCTCTCATTGACATCATATAGCTAGACTATGGGCTCCCTAAGTTAGCAGCCATGGCACAGTGCTCCAAGCACGCAGGCTGGGCACGCACTGAAGGCGCAACACTCAAAACCATTTCTCTCTCAAGGAAAGCTGCCTTTTCAGCTTCTTTAGATATGAAACCCAACTACTCAGCAATAAGCACCTACAGTGTGCTGTGGACCACCATGGTAATTAATAAGCTATGACACCAGTCCTCCAGGAGTTCAAAATCTAGCAGAAGAGACACACACAGAACAAGTCAATGCAGGATGAAACAGAATTAAGAATGTGAGAGAAACTCAGAGACGGGAATCTGCCATTTGTTATGACTCACTTGCCATGCTAGTGATTTCATTTCTAACCTTGATTATAGAGTTGGAGCTAATTATTACATGGCAAACACAGATGGCGCATGGACTTCTGTGGAGATAGAAGATCTATAGCTATGTGTGTCCTGAAAAAGTACAAGTTGATCTGTATTTGTGGCATAAATCACACTAATACAATTACCAGACAATGAAGACCTCAAAGGAAACCATCGAAGATGGAAAGTCAGGGGGTCAAGTGGCTCATCTGTTCCAAAAGAAAAACTTTCTGCCTCCTTCTAAAGCAGGTATTTCAAAACACTGTCAGGAAGCTGGAAATTCACTGAGAAGTTGCCAACTAAGAAACCATGTAGTGTGAAGGAAAGAAATAGGTTCCCAAAACATATGTCACCCAACCCATACTCTTGTACATGACACTAATAATATAGCAATGTGCTTATTTTATGCCATGTGTCTAGGAAATTCAAAGGCATTTGCCAAAGAGAATTGAATCCTTCCCGCCTCCTAAGCAAGCACAGTGCAGACTCCTAAGTCATTAGGACACTTAAGTGCATCTTCCGTTCCTCTGTTTCGATTCTGAGGACATGCTGGGCTTCCAGATAAAGGCACTTTGCAATCAGAACTAGATGTCTGAGTCATGCTTCTGTCTTCTGGAGTGGAGAGATAGAGACCTCCTTAAATCTAACTCATGAAACAGGTTAGGTTTTCAAGCAAATCAAAAATAATTGATATGCTTAATGAGAATTTATTTTACTTAAAATTTCTACCAGCATGAAACTCTCTGTAATGTGCCCATCCAGTCTGTACATCAGTACAAGTGTTCCTCTTTAAATTCATATAGCAACTTTGCACATCCTGTTTCCTAATTACCTCATGCAAAAAAGGAATTTTACCTTCACTTCTCTTGTTCATTAAAGCAAGGTTCAGGAAATACTTTGGCATTTGATTTTTGAAAAACACATGCTGGTTTAACGGAAGGTCCTAGAGATTCAGCGCTGTTTATACTTGGGGAGAAACAAGTTAAATCATAGCTAACTCTTTAGCTTATCTTTTTAAAGAAGAAAAGTAAGTGAGAATATTTTTAAGGTATATTACATCTAACTCTGTATAACCTGGAGAGGATTTGGTAAGAGTGATCTCATTACACTCAAATTGGGGTGGTGGAGCAGAAACCACCCCAGAGTCAAATCTTCTGGGTTTTCATCCATCACTGCTTTAAGAGAATTCACTTCACCTTTCTGAACTTCAGTTACAGTATATCTAAAAAGGGAATAATGATAAGCCATGCCTTGCTTACCTCATAGGGATGCTGTAAGACACACATAAGAAAATGTGTATTTAAGTGTTTTGAAAACTACCAAGGCCCCCACATAATGTAAGGTATCATCTTAATGTCCTTTCCTATAAAGATATTTTTAATGACATGAAAGAACACTTTTGCTTTTCTGTTCCTATTTCAAACAGGCCAAAGAAATACCCCCAAATTAACACTACCAATTCTAGGAAGCTTCACACACGTGTGCACACACATGCTTTGTAAAAATAATTACTGTTAAGGACAATAAGTTCAAGAAAGCACAAGATCCTGAAGAATCTTTCATCTTAGAGCTCACATCAGCAACACATCTTTAAAATTGAGTGTCTTTCAGTGTATTCTTACTCTTTGAAGGTAGGTGAAATACATATGTTAGAGTGTATTACCTTTCAAAAAGTGATATGCCAAAATTCCCACCCACTTCCTTCTGGTGCTAGAGAAATGATCCAAGGAAGAGGTGGCCGCATTATATCAATGCTTTCTGGAGAGAAGGAGAATGGAAGACAGCTTTGAGGACAGGACCCAGGCACATACAGACTGAGTAAAAGCAGAACTTGCCAGGAAGACACTGAAAAAATACCACCCACAGGTCACCTTTGACCAGCAAACAGACCTTTGGCAGCCACATGCCAAGTTTGCACCACGGAAGCTTATCAAGGATGTGGACGCACTCCATTCCCCAGGTCCTCCATCATCTGAAGTTTACTCTCTCAACCATCATCTGCAGATAAGCAAAGGTCAAGGGCAGAGAAGCCAAGAAGTTTTCCAAGGTCATTATTTGCTATGTGACTATAATACAACTCTTATGTTCTAGGCTAAACTTGTTCACTGTCCCTGCATGAATGGGCCAAGATACTAACCAGTCCTAAACTGTTACAACGTACCTGTCCTTCACCACTGTGGTACAACAGAATAGGAAGAGCAAACATGGATACAGGGCTTGAGGGGTGCCAGGCATCGTTCTGCATGCTTCACATATTCTAACGCATTTAATCCTTACAACAATCCTATGATGTAAGTCCATTTTACAGATGAGAAAACTGAGGCACAAGAGGTAAAGTTGTTTGTCCAAGGTCATACGATGTTATGGGGCAGAATGGATTTAAACCCAGGTAATGTGGCTTTGGCTGCTGTCCCTAATGTTCACAACGTTCTTTTGATAGGCACTTCCAAGATGGGCTGAACACCCAAATAAACCAAACACCTTTGGAGGCTCTCACAGGACATTTTGTAATTTATTCTCACAATGATATTGGAAGAGAGATTTTATTATCCTTCCTAAAAGGAAGATACTAAAATCATAAGAGGTCATTTAACTAAGGTTTTTATAAACACCGAGAAACAGTAGGATTTGAATACCTGTCCAGTCAAGTTCTATACTTTATTTATAAACATTCAGGCTCTGCATGGGTTCTGACATTCTCAAATCATCTTTAGCACTGTCCACCTATCTATCCACTCATTCATTTTTTGCCAAGTAGTACAGGGAAAAGAACACGTGCTTGGAGGACAGGGAGACCAAGCAGTCCTACTACTTACCAGCTGTGTGACTTAGACAAGCTACTTAGCCTCTTTATGCCTCAGTTTCTTCATCTAAATGAAGAGAACAATGATAACAGTATCTGCCACTATCTCATAGGATTTTTGTAAAAATTAAATGAGATGATACATATGCAACAGGGACTGGTTACATAATAAGTGCTCAATAAATATTTATTCAATGAATAATTGAATGAAACATGAAATTTAAATGATGTAAGAAAAAAAATCATACCAGAGTTTCTGTTCTGTAATAGCTGGTCTAAAATAAAACATTATTATTGTTAAGATCCTCTCTAATAGTCTAAACATGTCTCACAGCCCTGTCTGAACCAGTGTGTAACCTCACGGTAGCCAGCACAGAGTCTTGCACTTTAGAGACGTTCAGAGTCAATGCTTACATGATCTTTCTCTGAATTTACTGAGAAAAGAAAATCTAAAATGCTAAAATAACTTCTCTCAAAGTTTAGGAGCTTCTGTTGTCCATTTTTACTCAAAATTTTATCTTCAATTTCAAAATTATTACCCATAATTGAAGCCTAAAACCCACTAAAAAGCATCAATTTAATGTTCTTATTTATTTCTGATGCATTTCTCAGGAAATAAAAAAGAAAAATGATTTCTCAATCTCTGCATTTTTAAATTTTATCTCTGTCTTCCCTACAAAGACTGCCTTATTACTTATAAAATCATTTATTTTGCTTTAGGTCCTTCACAGACAGTATCAAAGTGCTTTCCTGAGTCAGTCCCTAGGTAGAAAGAGAGAGATTGATTTTAAAGGCAAGAAACGGAGGATATTTGGTGTCAAGAGAAACTCATGTAGCACAATTGCTTCAACTAGGACATCAAAAGAAAAACAAATGCAAGAGTTCATGATGAAATTTTAGGAAAAAAATACACATGCATAGATATGTGTGTACAGATGTACCGATATGTGTATAGACATGTGTATGTGTCTGCAGATGTACATATATACATATGTACGTGTATGTCTGCACATACACATATGCAAAAAGGCAAGGCTGGAAAACAAGCGCAGGAGAAACAGCGCCCATACCAGGAGTTCTGGGCAACGGCATGAAGGGAAGCGATGCTGAGACAGGACCGCAGGCCTGGAGACTAGTTCTTGCATCTTGGCTCTGCCGCTCAACTGCCTCCTCTGGAACAAGTCATTTCAGTTTTCCATTTCTAAGAACGGAGACCTCACAGGACTGGTCTGAGATTGAAGCAACAAAAGAGATCTGAAAGTGTTGTGGAAATGTCTGTAAAAACACACAGAGACATTACTACCTGTTTGTTCTTCCTGCTTTCTGCAAAGCAAGAGAGGATGCAGACAATTTTCCAGAGAGGCAATGCTTTCTAATTTCTCTATTATTTCCAAAACAAAAAAGCAAAATCTTTCCCCCTCTTTTGTATTTCAAAATAAAAATAAATTATAACCCTAAGTTGCTAATAAATACAGGCTGGAGCTGTCCTTAAGTAAAAGCTTTTGATAACAAATTGCCTGCACTAACTGCTATTTTACTGCTGATTTTTTTTATTGTTGCTTAAGCACAGCAATTATGCTAATAAGCCTGGGAGGATGGTACATCCAGTATTGAATCTGACAGATAAAATACTCAATAAAATGCTAATCTCACCTGAAAATTGGAATCAGACAGCCTTATTAGTATTTATGGATATGGCATCGAAAACATGTTTTTTTTAAGATGAATATATATGAAATCAATGTTGTCTCCTTACACAGCCTGCCATTTCTCTAGGCCTCTGTGTGCTTTAAATTCAAGGTGACGATCACTCATTGCCTTTGCTTTGCTTCTTGCCAGAGAAACAAGAACTCACTGGCCATCTCTACCACATAAAGAATCAGGTAATAAAATGATTCTTGTTTTCTTTCATCCACCTCCCACTTTCTCTCCCCATCCCACCTCCCCTTCCCCCCAAAAAAAGGAAGGTAAGAACTGTCTGTCTGAGCAGAAAGAGAAGGCAGATTTGACAGCAACAAGAACCATTTGTCAAACCATCTGGCTTCTCTCTTCACCTGACAGGAGGGAAGAGTGATGTGTCAGAAAGAGCAGGGGACTGAGAATCCAAGGAGCTGGCTCCTAGTTTTGATTTTGCCATTTCCTCAACGTGTGACCTTGCCAGACCTCAGTTTCTTAAATAGAGACCTTCTGGAGCCCAGTGATTAACTCTCTATGGCAAACAGGCCTCCGTGAGTTGCATTTAAAGGGGGTTGAGGAGGCAAGCCCCAGTGTCTATGAAGAACTGAATATTATGAGCCAAGGTAAATATGAGGCTGGTGGAAACCTAAGATTCTTGAACTTGTGCTTTGACTTACGTCCCATCTCACCATGTATTCTCAATATACATTTGAAATATACATCTTCCATCTCTATTTGAAATAGTCCAAGCTTAAATTCAGACACCTCAGACAGCAAGTAAAAGCAGAATGTCCCATTTACCAACCAACTGCCTTCAGAGAAGAGAGTTAGCTGGTCATCTTTTATAGTATCAATACACTTATATGGGGAGGAAGCAAAGAAGTCAGCTGCCCATTTTATATGGCAGAAACTACTGGCATCTGAATGCTGAAATAGTATTTAAAAAAACAAAAGTTTTTCTCTCCTTTGATTTCCATGCCAACTCCATAAAGCAGTAAGAGAGAAAACACTGTTCTCCAGAAGTTGCTGTAAACTAGGAAACTGAGGATCAGAGAGGACTTTCTCATCCATGTAGAGTACGTGGGTTCTGGGGTCAAGGCGAGCAGGTTTGCCTTCTGACTAATGCCACCATGCTGCCAAGCATACCACAGGGTCCCCTGGGTCACATGCATGTTGACTCATTCAAAACCCAAATACCCAAGGAACAATTCACTGCTCGACACAAGGAGAGGGGAACAGGAGCCTCCATACCCACAGCAGCACAGTCAAAGAGACTTCTCCTACCCCCCTTTAAGACTTCAGAGAGTTTCCAGAAGTTTCTGTCTCCCCCTGGCAATGTCCTAGGTTGAGCAAATCAGGCTCACACTGAATAGTGGAATTTAACATATGTGACAAAGCTGGGCACAGATCTCAGGATTCCAATTCACTCCAGGGCCCTTGGAAAGTCACTTCCCTCTATAAGCTCCCCGTTCCTCTGTACAAGTGGGTCTTTTCAAGACGAAGAGGTCCCTTGGCCACTAGCAGAAGGAGAAAAAAGAGAAAATGGGCTGCAAAAATACAGAGTCCCATATAACTTACAAAGAGTCTTCTCATCGCTTTCTTCATCTAATCCTCATGACATAGGCAAAATTGGGTTTATCATTATCCCCATTTTACAGAAAAAGAAATGAAGGCCTTATCCTAGGACAACACAGCAAGCTAGGAAATTTTCAGACCAAAGTGACACTTATCTAGCTGTGGGGGTGGGGGTGGGGAAGGGGGGTTGCTGGTGCTGCTGCTTTGCACTGGGCGGAGCAGAAACAACTTAATAGAGTCTACATTCATTGACCACACTGTTCCAAGACACCCCACTCCACCAAAAGAGAAGATGCTCGCATTACCATTACGTTAGCGATGTGCACAGCCCACGGGAGCTGACTGCTTCACCACCTCCCTCTACGGCTTCACGCATACAGAAACAGAATCCAAGTCCATACACCCCTTTATCTTTTTTATACCATGACCAACATTGCAATTTGCAAAGCGCTGTCACAACAAATTTATCATTCCCCTCCAATTCGAAGGGGGAAAAGCGGAGGCACTGAGAAGTTGATTCACTTGCCCAGTCAACAGAGGTCTCTAAAAGCAAGGCCAGGACTCACACCCAGGGCCCCTGATCCCACATGCCCTGTTTGTTTGGGGTTTTCTTCACTTGATTACACACCCTCTGAATTGCCAGTGCTACCATTTTTTAGTAAACAACCAGAACAGAAAGTCAGCTCTGAACTGAGACATCTCCCAACAGAGGAATGATTCAAGTCATACTTCGAGGAATAATTTCTGGGAAAGCAGAGGAGGTGATGCTATCAAACAGCGAAACTTAAAACTCCTACTCACTACCTGCCTGAGAGGGCAGGAAATGGGGCTGAGGCCCTTTCCCTACACGCTCCCCCTGCCCATTTCTGTCACTCGCAGTCATTACTAAACACAGCATTGTAATCAAATGAAAGATGTTTGCTAGCTACGTGGCCCTGGGTAAGTCCCTGATCTCTTTGGTCCCATCACCAGTACACACTCATGAGCACATTCACATATGTGGGTACCCATACACACATACCTCAGATTGTCCCTTCATTTAACCAGCAGGATGGTGGCTACAGAGAGACCCTGTCTTTCTTAGCCTGCAAAATACCACATCTACATCCTAATAGTTCAAGCAGTGTCTCCAGGCTCTGCACCCAAAAGTCCTGACTTCAACTGTCCACCTCTGCCTTGGACCTCCTGGATCCATCCCATTTCTTCTGCCCCCTTCCTGCCAGCCCCTCCTCTCCAGCCCCACCTGCCAGCGTCCTAGATTAAGCCTGGTCACTTTCACCTTGGGTAAGCACTAACCCATCTCCACATCACCAATCTCAACCTTCCCTTCCCACCCCATCTTTCTCTGAGTAAACTACTGCCAGATATTCAACAGCTCTTCATTTGAAAGATCTGAAAACACCCTCCACCAAGCTGGCTGCTCTTCTCCATGCATGTTTGTATCTTTCTAAAATCAGCATGTCCACAACTGCTCTATGAGTTTGATTTCTAAAGAGAAACTATTAATAGGACACAGGAAGTCAACATGGCCATAGAGAAGAACTTCAGTCCACACCACTGAGGCATACCACCCCAATAAACATACCCACTACTCCAGAGAAGCTGGCTCTTTGGGGAGAGGGGAGATAGGATCAATCCTCAGGCCTGAAGTGGAGAAACACTATTATGTTAGGCCTGTATAAATATTCTCTAATCTTTACAATTTAGCATGCAAGGTATATTTAACCCCAAATTAAAACCATTTAACCTGGGGCTTAGATAGGATTAGTGACTCAGCCTCACTGAAGTTATGTAAATCATTAACTTCAAGCAGCTCCTGGAGCCCAGGGCTCACAAGCCAAGTCCCTGTAACTTCATTTGGGAAACTCTACTGTTGAACAGTAGCAGGTGCTGTGCTAGCTGCTTTACCTAAATAACTTCAGTTGACTTACATAACAACCCTTTCTTATATAATAATTATCAGTATCCCTATTTTACAGATCTAAAAACCAAGGCCCATGTCAAACAAGGCTGTAGCAGACTAAAGACTGGCCTTGCCCTTTTCCTCTTTCCTCTGCACCATGCATCCTCTTTCTACCTACATTTTCTATCTGCAGCAATTTAAACATAAAGGATTTTTATCGTTATGACTCACTGGAAGTAGCATTGAGTAGTACATGCAGAATCTGAACTGCAAGTCAGGAAAAGGTGTTTCACAAGCAGCAATCTAGCTGAGATCCCAGCAGCGCTGGTAGGAAGTGGATTTATCAAGCATGTGATGCAAGCAGTCTGACCCTGGACTGTTCCCAAAGGTCAGAGTCATAAAACGAAGCTGGAATTTCATTCAGTTTCACAAATGCCGCACGCTGGTATGTCTGCCTTCCTTGTAACAGGCACAACTGCAAAGTCTTCTTCGAGAAGATTAATAATGAGAGTCAGAAATTCAGAGGTCATCATGTAAGCCACTTTCTCCCGTCTGAAAGCTAAGCTTTTCCAATAGGAGTGTTAATACTGTAAGTACTTGAGAGCTGGAAGAGAGACGGCACATTCCAACCTGACTTCACTGGGAATGCCACCAGCTTCTTAAGAAAACATCACCTCCTCCTTTGCCTCTAGAGAAACGGGATTAAGAAGGAGCCTAGGGAAAAGCTGATAGCTGCACATCAAAGCTATGTTCCCAAAGTCAGTTCCCAGGGGCCCTTCTAGTTCCCTGGGTTAACTGTATTTAACCTCCCAACCCCTCAGGCCTCCTCAGTAATTCAATTTAACTGTTACAGAGTGCCTATGAATGCCAGCCACGGAGCTAGCCTCCAAAGGCTCAGAGACGTCTGCCCTCTGATCAGAACTGGGAAACAGATATCACCCATCAAATACAAGGTGGAGCATGAAAGTGTTTCTGAAAGTACAAACTGTGTCATGGGAATGGAGGGAGGGAGGGACTGACTCCAAATGGGAAAGCTGATGTTTCTGGTAAGGTGGAATTTGAGACAGGCATGAAGGATGCTGACTGGCAGAGATGGCCATGCAGGACGGCCCTCCAAGTGGGATAAGGAGTGTGAACACGAGGTGGCTTGGGAGGAGTCAGGGAAATGCCTAAAGTCAGAGAGACCCAAGCAGGGATATTACTTATGTCAGAAATGCTGGAAGACCAAGAAAGCACACTGCAAGTCTCATGACAGGGGCTCTGGCCTCACTGCTTTTGGGGGGATCCCACCAATGTAAAGACTTGTCCCCAGCAGCCAAAGGAGATGAGCATGTGTTCGCAAGTCGACCTCCTATCACCCTGCATTCGGGTCAAGGAGCTACACAACATATGCATCACTCTTGCCCTGCCATGGCCTCTAGAGGCTGCACAATGTTATCATAACGTCCAGTACTAAATGCAGAGAAAGAGGCCCAGGAAAGTACAGTGGTGGAGATCTGACAATTCAAAGCTGGGACTGGGTGGCTAAAGCCTGCTTCTTCAAGGGCCCATGACATCATGTAAATGCCTGGTCACTCACACCCAAGTCAAGCTAAGGACAAGACTTTAAAAATATAATAAAGAAAGGAAGACAGGTGGGAAGGCAGATAGCAAGGGAATGGATGGAAACAGAAGACAAAGGAAGGTAAGACAAGGGAGGGGAGGGGAGGGACAAGGAGGAAAGATACAAAGGAAGGAAGGAAGAAATGTCTCCCAAGGGCCATGGTGAGACAGAAAAGGGAAAACATTACCGATTCCACTCCGCCTATGGATATAAGGATGATTATATATAGGTCAAACATGTTACTACAGCTCCAAGTAACTATTTCAGTGTTGGCTGTTGTGATATTTTATGAAAGAACAAAGGATTCAAATTTTATACAAATAACTTGTGAGGTTTTTAAAGCAAAAATGAAGCATACATTTATAGGTATACAAATGTTGGGGAGAAAACTAGACACAAACCAAACTGTTAATGATGATTACTTCTTGGGAGAAAAAAGGATGGGGCAGTGGGAGGGGGTTTGGCAAGTTTCCAAATGGTCACAAATTCTCCCCCTTCCTGCATCCTAATCCTTGAGATATGACTTTGGAGCTTCTCCCATCAGCAAGCACAAGCTTTCTCAACCCACATTACTAATAAGTATATATTTGTTCATGGACTTATAAAATCATCCACTGACTGTTTCATAATCCAGTTTACGTGTCTCCATCTTACCCATAAATATGTAAAAGATGTTTAAATGCTTTACTAAATTCAAATGTCTTCCTACAAATAGTGATGAGAACACCATTTATTAAATGCTTAATATATGTGCAAATTACTATTCTAAGCACTACAAATACATTATATCATTTAGCTTTCCAAAAAAGTCCTTTGTTAGTCCTTTCATTAGTCCCATTTTTACAGAGGAGGAAGCTGAGTCAC
Source organism: Lepilemur ruficaudatus (assembly GCA_963574885.1). Lineage (NCBI taxonomy): Eukaryota > Metazoa > Chordata > Mammalia > Primates > Lepilemuridae > Lepilemur > Lepilemur ruficaudatus. Next base: position 27,554 of record CAUYRT010055729.1, read on the forward strand.
AAAAATTAAACAACTTGCCTAAAGTCATGTGGCTATAAAGCAGAGGATCCTGGATTTAAACCCAGACAATCCAACTCAAAAGCCTGCATTCTCTACACTGTGCTGGTGTTATCATACCAATCCACCAGCTGGTTAATCCAAATAAAAAGGGAAATGACTAAGTGACCCTGTTCTGGCTCCAGGTGAACACTGCTTCCTTTCAAAGACTCACAAATCACCTGTCTAATAAGCCAGTCTACGATTGTGCCAGGAATCATGATGAAGTCAGCAGATTGTAGACTCTGGATACCTGTTTTTTTGATAACTAATATCTATTTCCTAATCTCTTCACTTTATGGCATTTCTGCTGATTTCCAGGTTTCCTCAAAATTATTGGCAGCAGTTCCCCATCAGACGTTCTCCTTTGTGTCAAGAGATGCAGGATGTGTGGTCCACAAGCTTTGCGATCATCTACGCAAAGTGATTTGCTTTCTCACCATCTCCTCATCAATATCTTCTCGATGATGTTGATTCCACCCTCGGTCGGTCACTCCTACCCTTGATAGAGACAACTGGCAGAGGCAGAAAGCAGCCACGCAGCTCTGCTCTGTCATCTGGGCCATTACATCACCCTCCCCAGGTTACAAAAATGCTAGGCATCCTCACAAAAGGACTTCCTCTTTGGAGCCCATTCTAATCCCCACCCATGTCCAGGAGGTAGCTGGAAATGAAAAGCCATGATTGGCTGCCAATTACATCACTGCTCTACAGGCCTGATTAAACTCTTAATTAATTGAATGCCACTTTACATCTACACCTGACTCCACAGACAAATAAATAACCACAAAGAGAACAACACAGGGTGAAAGCAGTAATAAACCATAGCTTCTGGCTCACGGAGGAAAGAGGAACCATTTGCCGGAGTTACCTGTCATTAAGAACGATTCGGTCACCAGGTGGGGACACACAGTTCTCTATATTAAATTAGAGGAATGATTCAAAGGGGACCAGTTCCAGCTGACAAGAGCAAAAAGAAAATCAATTTCAGGTTGCCAGGACAACTAGACTTTTCCTGCAAGAATAAATTTGATACAGCCCTAAAATCTGACAACTAAATGTTTCCTCGCATTACATCACATCCCTAAAACGTGTGTTGAACCAGTGAGATAATCAAGCCTGCTAATTACTTTCTACAACACCCATAAGATACAGAATTGATAGTCTTGGCTCCAGTCTGACGTTCCTCTAACAGCTCCACTCACTCTCAGTTTTATAGTGAATGAGGATTGTGTGCTTCTTAAAATGAATCTGAAGCTGTATCATTGTCAGTTAGTCCTTGATTCTAGTAAAAGGAAGGTGAGCACCTTTTTAATGCAGGTTCCCTAATGGCTTAGATCTATAACCATGTTCCCTGTCATATAATTCACTGGTGCCCAAGGGGTTCCAGAGAAGGAGTCCAAAGTCACAGAACTACATTTAACACAACGTGGGATCTAAAGGGCCCTCTGCTTTCCCAGGGGGTGAATCTGAGATGTGGGCAGGCACAGCAGCTGTTCAAGGTCAAAAAACCTGGTCAGCAGTAGCATGAGGACTGGAATCCAGCTCTTTTGATAATGGCTTCTATGCCATTTCCTCAAATAGCTGCAGTCATCCTTCCTCCGCCTTAGAGACTCTGGGAGCTGATGTTAAGTCCACTTGATCTCCTACTAATCCACGTTAGGCAGTGACCCCAAACGGCCCCATCCCGGGAGGTCACAGTTCTGATCCCAGATCCAAAAATATCTGATGCCTTCTCTACACATTTACATTCTCAGAAGGCTGACGATCAAAAGTACCTCCAGGGGCTATTAAAAGCAAGAACAGCTAATAAATTACTGGAAATCACTTTGCAAATGTAAAGTAATACAAAAATGCTAAGCACCAATAATGTAAGTGCCCCAAGGCTGAGGCAGTTCCCTGGGGAGCGTGATAATTTCAAGTGGGCTAGGGCTAGGCTGTGGCGTGATACACTCATGGCCTCCACCATTACCTGCCAGAAGATTCAAAGGCCACGCCTCTCTCCACCTCACTTCCCTTTCTTAGACTACTCCTGCATTCTCAAGCATGGTCTCTAGGTCTCGTTATAACATGCTGTATTGTGATAGATATGCAGAAACATGGTTATAGAGTCTTTGCTAAGTGTAGAGAAACGTTGAAAGGAGATCTGAATCAAGCAGCTCTGTGCACATCATCGGATCATTGACAGAAAAGCAAATGTCAAGCTGTCCCTAGTTTGTGATAAAACAAGTAAACCGTGAAAAACAATGAACCCATTAGAAGGTGCTTATCAGTGAATTCAGCCTTGAAAACCAATTCAGAATCTGAGAGGTCCGAAGAGTCCAGCACACAGGGAAGGGTTCTGGCTACAGGTGCTATGGGAGGCAGAGGTGAGGACAGAGTACTCCTCCAAGCCACCTACACGATCCTTGTCTGCACACAAGAACCCACTCCAAGCCAGGTGAGGAGAGAAGGGCAGGAGAAGGAACCAGGGGTGATTTAGGGTAAATATGAAATCAAAAGGTAGCTCATGTCAGAGATATTTAGTTTCTAAACCTGACACTGCCATTACAAGTTGTGTGACCTTGGGTGAGTTACTTAAACCTCTCTAATCCATCAATACGTCATCCACCCAGTAAGATAACTATACCTTTCAGAATAGGAAAGGGAGCTAAAATTTACTGAGCACCTTGCTATAATTTGGACGTTTGACCATCCAAACCTCATGTTGAAATTTGATCCCCAATGTTGGCAGTAGGGCCCGGTGGGAGGCGTTTAGGCACAGATCCCCCATGAAGGGCTGGGTCCCATTCTCCTGGGAATGAGTGAGTTCTCTTTATGTCCTGCAAGAACTGGTTGCTGAAAAGAGCCTGTCACCTCTTCTGCCTTCCCTCCTGCTTCTGCTCTGGACATGTGATCTCTGCAAGACGACTCCCCTTCATCCTCTCCAGTGAGTGGAGGCAGCCTGAGGCCCTCACCAGGAGCAGATGCTGGCGCCATACTTCCCGTACAGCCTGCAGAACCATGAGCCAAATAAACCTCTTTTCTTTATAAATTACCCAGCCTCAGGTTTTCCTTTATGGCAATGAAAATGGACAAAGACCAACCTCTTCTGGGAAAGCTGTATTATAAAAATGAAGAGAAGAGAATCAAGGAGGATCTCCTGAGAGAAGCCCCTTTGAGCTGACAATATGCTAGGGCACCTAGGCAGCCAGGCTATGGCTTTTGGGGCCACATCCATTTCTTCAGAGGAATCTTGATGATGCAGTGCTGCTAGATGGACTCTCCAAGGCCCCAGGGCCACCGGCCACTCTTCCCTCAGGTTCCCTGATTTGCAGGATGGGTATCTACCTACCACACCACGCCTGGAGAGGAAGCAGGGGCAAGAGAACAGCTGTGGATGAATATGAAGCTGGGGTCAAGCCAGCAACAAGCTGCATCCGCATCACCACCACATGAAAAGCACAAGCAGATGCAAGGAGATACAGAAGAGAATGAGAAGAAAATATGGATATCTTGGTAAGGCAGTGTAACAGAGTAAAGGGTGTTGAGTCAGGTTACGCAGAGGGAAAAACAGGGGAGACAAGAGAAAGTAGGAGGAAAGGCCAGAATGAAAGAGCTGCTGTGTTTTGTGTTTTTTTTTTTTTTGTCTATTTTTTTAAATAACACTTTTTGTGAGATCATTTTTTTAATCATACTTCTGTTAAATCTTTCAAATGTTAGCTCCAGCAGACTTTGTTTTGTTTGCTGGCAAGAACCTACAAAAGTTCCTGGAATATAGTAGGTGCTTAGTAAACATCTGCAGACTAAATGATTAATGCCCAGTTAGAGTGGATTCCCATTGCTGAGGAGAGGCTTTTAAAGTAACCCAGAAGACTAGCAAGATTCTATTTATGCTTCTCTCTGCTTGCTTTAATAAGGTGAGATAACACAAGTGAAAAATGCAGTTCATGGCTCCTAGTGGGCAGTCACCATTTATTCACCAAATTTGAATTGGACTGACCCACATCCCAGGACAAAGGAAAGGAAGGCCATTCCTTCAATGAAATCCCAGGAGGAAAAGCAGAGCCTCCCTCTGAAAGCAGGCAGGAAATCTGGAGAAATGCACTGTGTACAGACAAATGATATGTTACTCTGAAACTGATGGTCCAAAGCCAGGAGGGACCCTGGCCATTCCACTGTCTCCTTTGGGAAAGGTGCAAATTTCCACCTTTTAAGACTATTACGTGCTCCAGGGCTAAAACAGAAATGACTATTGGCTCCTTTATAGCAGTTGGGGAAGAAGACAGGACCTAGAAAGATTGAATTTAAGCCCTGAATGAAAGTCTTGCCTGGAAGGTTTGCTGGTCATTTTCATGGTATTCCTTCAGTGTCCTAATAATCATTAAAAGGATTAATTCCTAGCTAGCTCAGAAAGTAAACTTTGCCCATATTGGGAAATATACAGAGACTTGGAGGTGAAACTGCTAATTACAAAATGGTGACAGAAGTCAGTCTCAACCAATGCACTCTTCAACCGTAAGGTCTATCATTAATTCTTTCTTTCAGTAGCTGTGCCTAATCTTGAGAGGCTGTTATTATTTATCAGACATGAAGCACTTTCTATCTGCAGAGTGCTTTGGAATTGCTTTTTATTAGTTACTCAGCATTCTTAAATCTAAATACAGCAAAAGCCCTAGTGGAGGATGGCAAATCCCATGACCTGCTTATTCATCACACTTGACAGGTCCAAAGCCCTCCTCCCCAATAAGTGGACAAACTGAAAAATGGGCAGAGAGAGCAGTAAGAATGAGAATCCAATTCAACTCAACACGCATTTACCGAGGGCACCTGGCACTAGGCTAGGTGTTTAGAGTTATAGCAGGAGGAGGTACGGAAATAAATTCGACACAGCTCTTGCTCTCAAGGAATTTATAGTCTAGGACTATTTGAGAGGACCTTTATGGTCCCCTTTGTGGTTCTAAAAAAGCATAAATAGGTTTCAAATACCACATGCAGAAACATATAGCATGTTTCTACATGACTCAAAATTTTAGCAATTATATAAATATAATTCCACTACCAAAATAGAATCAAAAGGAAAGAATACAGAATGGGCTTACTTCCCCAATTTTCAATTTCCATAATTAAGTTAGGAAGCCTCAAATCACATAAGAGGAAAATTTAGGACAAATAAGAGTTAATCTCCCTTTCAGAGAGAGAGAGAAAGAGAAAGGAAGACCAGCCAACCCAAGAAACTTACTCTAAGAAAACACAAATTTAAGAGAAAAACTTAGCTTCCATAAAGCCACTTAATAGCTTCATAAATTAGTATTGATGGAAGTCACAAATAGTTTTGTGTATGTCTAAACATTGAAGTTTACAGCCTTAGGAGCAATTACACTTTACTATAAGACATCTCATAAAATAGTCAAGTTGGACTTATCACCCGGCAAGAATATCAGAGGAAGAAAGGGGAGGTGGGGATTCTCCATGAATCTTCAAGTCCTTTTCCACCCTCAGTTTATGGTTCACTTGTACAGATCAGCACCTCGTACAAAGCCTGGCACATAGTAAATGTTCAATAATTAGTTCTTTGTTGCCTTAAATAAGTGAAAGCACACATGCATGAATGAAGAGTAAGAAACAAGAAATCTTCAATTCCACTTCCCAGAATGGTTCCCTAGTTGATAATTCAGCTATGAAAGTAAACTCACTGACATATCACCCCACGAATCACCAAGACTGAGTCACCAAATATTATGGCTCACATGATTCACGACTAATTAAATAGCATCCCCTATCATCCTCTAGTTGGAGGGGGAGGAGGGTGAGTGTGTGTTTTTATCCTGTTTTACTGACTAGGGTGAAGCCTCAAAAGGCAGGAAACATGAAGCGGGCATTAAAGCACTGAGCAAGTCTCCGTTATGCCGTCTGTTCACCAGGTGACACTGGACAGCCTCTTCACTTTATCTGAGCTCATTAGTAAAATGCGGGTCATGTTCCTACGCCTGCCACCCTCACGGACCTGCTAGAAAGATCTAATGGGTTAATGGGTGTGAAAAGGGTTAGTCCACTGAAAAGCCCTTATAAGCCTAAGTCACATATCATACTCCCCAAAGGATTAGTCATGGTCAATAAATTATTACTGTTTATATGATTGGTCTTTCCTGTGGTTTTCTTATAATAGCACCAGGCATTTGTAACCATTAAAATTTATGCTTTTTACTGAAGCAGAGGATGCATTGTGCTCACTGTCCCTAAATCTTCCCGTAAACTATCTGTAGAGCCTGTCACAGAACCCCAGAATCCTGATTCATTCTTCTCAGTTCCACTCCTGACCCCTGACTCTGCCCCACATCATTATGCATGGCTTCCTCTTTTTATGCACACACCTACCTCTGCAGTACCAGAGGGCTCACAGAGAGCTCAAAGTAAAGATAAACGCCACACATGGAAGCAGATGCTTCCCCCAAACGAGAACTGTCAGGTGGAACTAGACTGGGAAAGGAGTGGAATGCAACATCAAAGAATTTGGACCTAATATTATGATATGCAGGCACCCACAAAGGGAGGATTTTTTTTTGTTCTGTTTGCCATCAAAGGGGGTGATGGCTCGGTCAGAAGTTTGTGCAAGTTGATAAGCCCAGTATCACTGTGGATGCCAAGTAGCAGCAATATGCAACAGGAAGAGACAAATTGGAAATGTATTAAATTCATGCTTTAAGAGCTAGAGGAGGTCTTCAAGACCCACCAGCACTTCCACCTGCCAGATAGAGAAATGAAGGCCCCAAAATACAAAGCATCTTGATCTAGTCACAGAGCAAGCTTATGGCAAAGCTGTCATTAGAACACAGACCTTTTAATTTCCACACTCTCTGGAGTGATCCCTCTGCTTTATAAGTAGTCATCCCTCTCCGCCTCCTCCTCCCCCAACATGGTGGCTGTGCTGTAGCCAGCTTCCAGCAAAGGTGCCATCAGTTGCAAGGAAAAGCAGAGTCTGAGTTTCTGCAGAGTCATCCCTGGTTCTTCGTCCTCAGCATGGCAGAGGGGACTCTTATGGGTGCCTGCTAAACCACCGTGGCTTCCTCAGAGCAGTAACCTTCTACAGTCACTGTGTGTACAAGCTTGGGACATAAGCTGCCATCAAAACACTAAAGCCCAAGCACTGGAATATTTTGTCAAGGAACTAAGAAACCTCCCTTTATCTCCCTGAGAAACTCGTGTCATGCTTTTCAAAGAGAAACGGGAGAGGTCAACTTTGGCTCAAACCCTCTCCGAAAGAAGGGGAAAGCTACAAACTTTTGCAACAAGACTACTGTAGTTCATCGACACGATAGACTGCAGAATCCATATCAAGAGGAGCATTTAAAATCATGCCTTGTCTCAAAGTAGGGGTGACTGTAGTCCACGCTAGGGCCAGAGTTTCACAATTCTATTTTTTCTTAACCTTCTTAACATCTGTGACAGCCAAGTGACTCATCTGATTACTGACTGGGAAACCAACACCTCAGCTTCACATCCCTAGTTCTATACCTTAAGGTGTGAGGAAGCTGTAGGATCTGCCTCCTGCTTCCCACTTCTCCCACAGAGAAGGCTGAATGCGTAAGAGAAACAGACAGCTAAGAAGGCCATGAAAAGCTTGCCTTTGCTAAGTACACACCTGTTTCTGCAATAATTATGTGTTGCGCATAGCCCCATTTCTTCTCCAACAAGAGGAACAAGTGGAAGAAGACCATGAAGATGCAGGAAATGCATTTATCTCTATACTAAGCAATACATTATCTGCTAAGTGAAGACTGATAATGTGTCCAAAACATATTTAAGGAAATCACAAAGAAAAATTCAAAATCGGAATTTATTTTGTATTTTTAAATTCAAACCATAGAAAGTATTTGGAAGAATTAGAAAATACTTTCTGTGGGGAATTCCACAGGAACTGGAAAATCTCAGGCAAAATTAGAACTAAAGAAAACAGAAATAGAAGAGATCTCAGAGATCATCAAATCCAACCCTGCCACTTTGCCATTGAAAAAAACAGGCCACAGAGAGTTTCACAGCTGGATGGCAGTGGAATTGGGTGGAGAATCCACATCTGCTGATTGCAAGAACAATTTCTTAGTCCTCATCCCATGCTATCACTGACTTGAACACTGACTCCAAATTAAACCGACATGTGACCGAAAAGAAAAGGGAAAATAAACTGTCGCTGTGGCAGACACTTGGAACATTGGCTTCTTTCTTAAAACTTCACAGTTCATGTTCCGCATAAGATGGAAACTAACAAGGGTCCTGTTTTGCCAGTTATGAATGCACATTTCTTAGGAATGCATTGTATGTCTGGCATTCTCCCTCCATTCCATCTCCCGGTCCTCTTTTTGCCATATATGGTACTGAGCTCCGATGCCTGGGTCACAGAACTCAGGCCCCGGGTATGAATGTAATCTGGTGTCTGACCTGTTTGTCTTTACTGGAAACCCGATGAATCCATCTAGGAAACATTTACTGAAATGCAAGAGGCAGGGAGAATTGATTCACACCCTGGACTTGGAATGAAGAGAAAGATTTTTCTTTTGCTCACCCAGAGATATGTGAAGCAGATTCTGAGCAGAAAGTAGCAAATTTAACAAATGTAAGAGGGTAAGAGGCTTTTTTTTTTCAAGAATCATGTGTGTGTGTTTGTGTGTGTGTGTGTGTACAGGCACGTCTGTGTGTTTCAGGGCAAGGGTTGTTGTAACATAGCATTTGACACACACACACAAAAAAAAAAAAAACAGGGCACAACCACCTAGCCAATCAGAACATGTATTAGGCATTTGTCTTTCTTGATACGACTCAGTTATTTCCTCAGGTGGTGTCTGACTTTCAAACTTTTACAAGTTACATTTCAGAAAAAGAAAATCTTTTTGAAAGCAGGGATAACCTGCAATTGTCATTCCAATTCTAAATAAGAAATTAAGTATTTATAATTTCATACAGTATTTTTTAAAGAAATCATACAAAGAGGATTGAATACACACATTCCCCAAACATGTAAAACTTAGAAGGAGAGAATGGTCCGAGCAGGAAAGGATAGCTATTTTGATAGAAAGGGAAACCATTGTCCCAGGAATAGAAATGACTTGCCCAGTGGCACACAGTTCAGTAGGAGGGGAGATTCATAATTTCAACATGGAGCACATAAAATCTCACAAGGAAACAGAATGGACTGCAAAAGGCCATTATAGTCTCCAACAACAAAGAGAGAAAGCAGCCATCTGTAAACCCTTAACGGTCTATAGTATTCACTGAAGCATGTGGTTACCCACAAAGAGTGTACTTTTTGTCTTCTTAGTGAGGACTGAGGATGGACAGAGATCATATCCTATACTAAAAGGCCCCTGGAGGCAGGCTGTCCTAATTAGAATCCAAGGCTTATCAATTTTGTGAAGTAGAACCTTGAGCAAGTTATTTTTCCTCTCTGTATGTCTAGTCATGCATCTGCAAACCAGACATAATTATTTCTACCTTATAGGGTTGTTGGAAAGATTAAATGGGCTTTTTACAAAGTATTTACCTAGCAGTGTTTGACATATACATAAGCACTTAATGGGCAGCATCTGTCAATAGCATAATTACTCATAATTCCTGCTACAAGGAGAATGAATGGTTTGGTACAATGGCGTAAGTCAACAAGCCCAAGGTTCAAATCCCCACCATTCTTCTCAACCTAACTATGAACTTGGGTGTACATGTTTAATTTCCTTGAATCTCCTGTGCCTCAGTGTGGTTGTGAGACTCAAATGAGATCTTAGCTGAGAAAAGCTCTTTAGAAATTACCTTGCAATGTGAAAATGTAAAGTATGATCATAAAGTTCAGAATCTTCTAGAAGAATAGCGGACTGTCACATGAATGTAGGTGCTGAATAAATATAAGTGTCAGAATGAGAAATAGCCCATGCTCTACCTTCCTCTTAAAAAGTAAACGCAGCCCTGTAAAAAAATTCCATAGAAATAGCTTGGATGCCATGTCAGTCCTCTCATAAATGTTCCTAAGACAGAGGCTATAGTGCCAGCACCACAACAGTGGTGGCAAGACTTTACTGAGACCACTGTGCAGCTCAGCGTAATGAATAATACTGCAGTGCTAGCCCCGGGCTGCCCCGACACGCAAACCCAGGCTTAGGTATGGGGAGCACTGGGAGCCAACTGTCCTCACTGAACAGAATCACCTACTTTGAGCAAGCTAAAGGGCCTCCACCAAAGCCCACACCCAGAAACCAGCAGAGGTCAAGTCTCCTACTGAGCCTGTTTTCCTGATCCATACAGTTGACACTTTATCTACTTAGAAAGATATACAAAGAGTACCCATAATTAAAAATAAAAAATGTTTTAAAAAAGATGCACAAAGACGCAGAAAGCTTAAAGAAGGCAGACCGCAGGTCATTGGGGCTGCAAGGAACCTTGAAGTGCCTCCAATACGGTGGTTTTCCAAGTCAGCCCCATGGAGGCACAGAGTTCTGCGGAGATAACTTGGCCCTGGGTAGAAGCTTATCAGATCTTCCACCATTTAACCACAGCACCGCCATTTAACTACATTTTGGTTATTTTACATATTGGGATTCCACATCACATTTTGTGGGGGGTTTAAAGAGAGATTCCACAAAGGAGAAACATCTGAAAACACTGAGGCCCAAAGAATTTACTGTCGAAGGTCTCACAGCCAGTTAGGACCTGGACTGACAGAGGCTTCTCAGAGGAAGGCCTCGGAATGAGGGGCGGATAAGAGACAATCAGAAGAGAATAAGAAAGCTTCAGAGAGTGGACACTGCGATCAGAGGTCAGCTCAGTCTCCCAAAAGACTGGAAGTCCCTAGGAGGATTTGAGATGTAGAAGTAAAGGATTATGGGAGCCGAAAGGAACAGACGCCTTCACTTCTCTCCACAACACTCACCTCTGGGTCTTCACCCCCGGTAACCTGTTGCTCAGGAAAGATCTTCCTGCTTAGAGGAAAGACACTAACGGAGAAAAGCAAAGTGGGAAAGAGGAGAGCACGCACTTTGATTCTTAACCTGACTCTACCGATGCTACTTGGCACCTCAGGTCAAAATCCCTCACGGGCAACAATGAACCTCAGCTTTTCATTCCTCTATCTTTCTATCCTCCAAATAGGGATAAGCAGATCCGTATCAACTCTAGAATAGTCTGGCAAAAGGGCAGGCAGCATTCTTTAATCTGCTCAGTAACAACAATAGAAAGTGCTAAATAAGTGAGTCAAGAAATATTTCTGGAAGAGCTATTCAACTGAAATGCTTGGAGAGCCACCCGCATGGCAATAGCTCGATCTGTCCTCATCTTTTAGAACATGCATAAGCCCGAGTTTAAAAAAGGACTTCCCGGCTCCAGAGCAGCCAAATAAATAAATAAACACAGAGAAAGTTTATGGAAGCTATTAGTGAGAAAGTTATGTTCACAATAGGAACTTGATTTCACCTCTCTCTCTTTCTCTTTCTCCCTTTCTCTTCCCCTCCCGTTTCACATCTTCTCCCAGCCACTTTTGGTAGTGAGCAGTTTGTTATGTATCCAAGGGAAGCGTCACAGTCTCCTGCGCTGTACAGCCAATCCATCTAAAAAACATATCATCTGTCTGTGCGGCAGAAAGCCCAGTTGGAATAAGCAAGTTCTGTGCGTTCAACTAGAAAACACTTCTTGTTCTCGCTGTCAAAATAATTCTGTATTAAACTTCTGGGATATGTGACTAATGTGCTTGGAACCTTTTGAAGCGACTGGTTTATTTATTTTAGGGAGGGGAGTGCTGCTGCTGCTGCTGGGGGTGGTGATAGAGAAAGAAGAGGAGGAAGAGAAAGGGGGGGAAGGATGGGAAGAACACACACGGGGGGCTCAGAGACCGCACACTGGCTCCTGAGAGCCTGCACGGCTGCCGTGCTTCATTAGCAGAGGGGTGAGAGGGATGAGAAGGAGCCAGGACAGGCGGGAACAGAGAAGACATACACCTCCCGGAGTTAAGGTTCCTAAAAAGACTCTAAAATTAAAAAAGTAAAGGCAAAACAACACACACACACACACACACACACACACACACCCCCTAAGTAATCCTATCACAGCCTTCTCCAAAGCCCACAATAGCTTTCTGCTGCTAATAGAAAAAAAGCCCCAGATGCTGCAGGGGGGCATTGGAGACTTCTATGATTCGATACAGATGTCTCACCTCCACGCACCATCCAGACTCAGCCTCCCACTCGCAATCCGTCTACATACTTTCATGTCTCCGCTATTCCCTTTGTCATATCTCTCTTCCTTGTTTATTAAAGTCCCAGCCATCTCACAAGGTCTAAAACAACACCCTGACCCCAGCTAAGCCCTCCCCAGTGGCACAAGCAGAACACCTTGTGCCTTCCCATCCTAACAGTGCTCCTAACTCTGGCATCGATCACTTTACAGCCTGCCCCCAGGTATTGTCAGCTGTTGGCACACCTGCTTACCTCCTCCCTAGACAGCTGCCCTCCCTCCCCTTCCCCAGACGTCAGTCTCCCCGTGGCACCCACAGCACGAGCACACACACAAACAGGAGCTCTGCAGACAGAAGTCCTCTTTTACAATCTCAGCTTCCCCCAAAGCCTCCGTACACAGGCACTCAGCAATTGCTCACCCATAGCTGAACTTTTGTGCCTTTCACAGCAATGTGTCTTTAGGGTAAACTCAAGAAACATTTAAAAAAAACAAAAACCAAACAGCTGAAAAATCTATAGAAGGAAAAGGCCAGGAATTTAATTCATGCTAAACCTCTAGAGTCAGCTCTTGAAAGCTGCCCTTCTCTCTTCTTCAAATCCAGTGGTGTTGAGTTCCCCTCTCTTGCTTTGAGGCAGAAAGTGGGTAGAAGGTTGGGGGACTAAATTAGGGAGGTGGCAGGGGTGGAAGGCTTCCGGTGGACAACAGATGAGGTGAGCAGGTAAATAAATCTGAAGCACATCATTTTTGTAACCTGGAAAATAATTGTGGATTGAACTCATCTGCTTACTTTGTGTGTTGTTTTGCTTTTACATTTCCGCCAGCTGCTTGCTTTTAATACAGGAAGGAAGGAAGGAAGGAAGAAAGGAAGGAAGGAAGGAAGGAAGGAAGGAAGGAAGGAAGGAAGGAAGGAAGGAAGGAAGGGAGGGAGGGAGGGAGGGAGGGAGGGAGGAAGGAGAAAGAAAAGAAAAGCAAGAAAGAAGAAAAAGAGAAAGAAGAAAAGGGAAAGGAAGGGAAAAGAAAGGAAAAGAAAGGGAAAGGGAAAGGGGAAGGGGAAGGGGAAGGGAAAGGGAAAGGGAAAGGGAAGGGAGTTTAGGGGTGGAGAACAGGGGCGGGAAAGTAACCAGGACTAAAGAAAGATGAGTTGGCCTGTGTGCGGCTGGTCAACTTTGGCAGGCCTTCCCCTCTGAACTTTCTCTAGAGAGTGATTTGGAAAAAAGAGTTTCAGAAAACAATTTTCACTTTCTTTCTCCAAATCCTATCTCCCTCCCCACCTCTTTTAAAAATCAGCTCCAACCTCCTGAAAAGGAAAAGGAAAACTGAGACCCACATTTTATACCACTAAAGGGAAAACATTTCTTGGAGTGAATGCTCTATGGTCCAGAGAATAACCTACTCTCATCCCGTTTCCCTCCACTTCCGCAGCTCTCCTCTCATCCCTGTGTCCTCCTGGCCTTGCTTCAACTTGGAATTGGTTCTTTCTCCCCAGAACGAGCCTTATCCTTCTTCCGATCCAAAACCTCTCTCTCTTTCTCTCTTTCACAAACACACACACACTCCCAACGTTTGTTCCTATTGTTCTTGCCTTTATTAGAAGGTCATAAATATCTACAACAAAAGGTAGCTCATTAATTTGTTTATGATTTATTTTAAATAAAGCTTAATAAGCACCTACTAATAAGTACCCTACTCTCGACAAGCCTACATTCTAGGAGTGGAGAGCAAACAAGCCTATCACAAACTGCACAGCGATGTCAATGGCAGGACACACGACAGACCTCACCCAGCTCAGGGAATTGTGGAAGGCCGCCTCCAATGCACCTGGCACACAGTAGACCCTCCACAAAAGTCTGTTAAAGGAATGAATGAATACATGGATAAGTGAAGAATGAAATGGATGAAGATGCATTTGAGCATGGACTTAAAAGATGACCAAGAGTTGGGCAGGCAGAAATGAGAAAGCCAACAGTTCAAGGGTGAGGGTGACAGCCACATGGAGGTAGGAAAATGGGAGGACTGTCTCAGACATGACTAGAAGTCTAGTGCAGAGGAAAATGCTATCATAGATAGGTTGGAAAGATACTTATTTAATAAACTAATGCAGCATTTTCTATCTGATGGATTATGGGCTAGTTGCTCTTAAACCCTTTAAAATTATTAATTCATTTAATCCTCATAACGACCCTATTCCCATTTCACAGGTGAGGAAAATGAAGAACAGGGAGATGCAGTGACCTGCCCAGGTAAAGTGCTGGGTGGTGATGGAGCCGCCTGGCTCAAGATCTAGCTCTTAACTGCCACGTTACTACCTCTCCTGAGTATGCCAATATCTGGAAGGACGAACCACAGAAAGCCTTAAATGCCAGATGGAGGAGTCCCTGCTCTCTTCTACTTGCAAAAGGAAGTAACAGAAGGTTTTGAGGAGGAGAGTAACAGGGTCAGATTTAGGGAGAATAATTTAGCATTTGTGTTTAAGTCTGATTGGGGTTTGCGAATGGATTAGAGACTAAGTGATGAATCAACCCCAGCATCAGCCCCTGCCCTTTGCCATCACACGCTCATAAATCGCTATTCATTGTTATGCACAGAGTCCAGTAGGATATGCAGTAATTTTTTTCTGTGTACACTCAGACTCTGAAATTTGATTTTTATATTGGAATAGTTTGTTCCCATCTGGTTTCCGGGCGAAGGATTCCACAGAGGGATGGCATGGCTGCAGTAGGCAGTGAATGGCCTCTTAGTCTAGCCAGAACGCTCCAAGAGGCAGCATTGTACATGTACTGAATAGTCACAAAAATAGCTCAGCTAAAGGACACAGAAAAAAAACTGCACTCTTTAGAACTGACGTGTTTTTCCTTTTCTCCCTCTGCCACTGCTTCTATGACCTAGTAAGGAGGTATCGCTGTAGAATGGAAAAGGCACTAGGCGAGAATTCAGGAGGCCTGGGTTCGAGCACAGACTGCCACTTTTCTTAATGTAACTTTGGACAAGTTCTAAGCCTCCGTTTTCTTATGTGTCAAGTGAAAGATTGATTCTCAACTAGGGTGATTTTTTCCTGTGTGTGTGTGCGTGTGTGTGTGTGTGTGTGATGAGGGGGTGTCAAAAAATATACAAGTGCACTTTGAGTGAGACAGGATTTTTTTTTAAATCTTGAATCCTTTAAAAATGTTATATAAAGTAGAGCTGAAAATTAGGTTACAGAAGGTAAGATTTTAAAACCTGGGGTCATATAGCGAAATAGACTTCCATAAATAAAATATCACAGTAGTTACCTGTAAGGGGTGGGATCACAGGTGAATTTCATTATCTTTTTATACTTTCCTACACATTTGAAACTTATACGAGAGCACATATTACTTATACCATTGAAAAAAACACTATTTTCAATATCGATTTTAATAATACCTAGAATGATTTGACAGAAAATAGCAGGAGAATGAAGCAGCTCATCGGCAACATGAGATGTAGTCTTCTCCTTTTTATAAATGAAAAACAGTATAGAGACAACCATCATCAAGTCGGTGGTGCCCTGAGCCCCTCGACAACACAGACAACACAGACCGGCTCCGTGGCGCGTCTGCGTCCCACCCGGCCAGGAGCCCCGAGAGGGCAGAGCAGCAGCCCACGTACTATCCACCCAGCTCCTCGCACACGCCTGCTGTGTTCTAAACATTCAGTCGATACTTTCTAAGTTAAGAAGCAACCCTTCCAAGAACCACAAACAACCCTTCCAAGAACCGCTACAGTAGTAAATACAGATAATATTCAAATATGTCTAAAGAATGTGTTTTTTTAATCATGAAGATAGATATACGTACACATAATTCTAAATATTACTGCCAGTCTTTTAAAAAATTGGACTTTATGAGGCTCAGAGAAAATCTGCAGCTGTTTAAAAGATGACATAGATATATTAATATATATTGACATAAAACTTTTTTCAAGCCAGGCTGCTGAATGTAAAAGTAAATCACAGAAGCCTGCAGCAATTCATGTAAATTGTTAACGCAGTCCTTCATGTAAAGGTTGTGTGTCTGCGTGTGGGGGTGGGGGGGAGAGTGCGAGAGACTTTAAAAGGTACTTTCTAAAACTTTAACAAGAATCATTGCTTTGTTTGTTTCTGTTTTTTTCAAATTCTCTTTAGTGCTTGGAAGACATTTTTAAAATAATAAAGCTTTAAAAATAAAAGGAACAAGATAAAAACCTAAAAAACAAGAAAAAATAGAAAAGCACCCACCAGCCCCACACACTTGGCCAAACATGTTTTAAAAACACAAATTTTACTGCGCATCCTGGCCCTGACCGACATAAACATGATACATGTGGGAGGTGGCGGGAGGCCGGGCTGTGGGCAGAGACACTAAGGTCCAGGGACTGCTGCAAGCTTCAAGGCACCTTGCTGTAAAGGAGCAAGAGCCTCAGAGTTAACACAGGAGGCATTTTCCACCGGGAAGGGGTGGCAGTCCCGGCCCTCTCCAGACCCTTAGTGAGACATGTCCCCTGGCCTTCTCCTGGCCCCCACACCAGAACACCACCACCAGACTCCAGAAACACTGTTTTAAACTTTGGTTCCACTGATTTCATCTGGGATGTGGCTTTCCTCAAACAGCTGTTGTTGAGGCACAGTTGCTAAAAAAAGACAACCAAGCACTTTGTCAATATAAGATAGTTAATCATAGTACAGCCGTGACGGTCCTTCTTGGGCTATATCAATTGTGACAATATCTATTTTGGTTTAGTTTCAGTGATAATAATAATAATAACAACAATAACAGCAGCAGCAGCAGCAGCCCATTTACTGGGGACACTGGCCTTGCCACCAGTTATGAAAAATACAAAGAGGCAAATTCCCTTCTCCAAGTACAGGACACCCCACGTTATCACGTATTGTTAAAATGGTGCAGGTTTTATGAATAATACGTGGAGGTACTGGAGGTGATTTTTATTTTCTTCTTTAACCCTGATCTACATTTTCTGAATTTTCTACTAGCATGCATTGCTTTTATTTTATTTTTTTAAAGAGGGTCATTTAAAGACACGTAAACAACCACCTCCATAAATAAGCCAGGCTCTCCTTTCACAGAGTTTGAACATGAGCCTTCCTTACCAGTGAGCCTGCAGGGGATATTCTATAACTAGGTCACCGGATTTCACTCCATCACAGTAGGCCTCTCCAAATGTTCACCAAACCTACCAACAGCTCAGGATGTTAACTTTGTGCAACTGCTGAACTGAACAAAAATTAACACATTTACTCAAAAAACATTTAGGGAATGCCTCCAATATTCTTGGCACAGCAGGAGATACCAAAATTAAGCAGAGGCTGCCCCACCCTCCAGAAGCTTACAGTAGTAGAAGGAAAGAATTACACACACACATAAATAAGAATAGCTCGAGGTACAACGTGATAAGTTCTAAAAGCATTCCTGCTCAAAGCAGTATGGAGGTTCTAGGAAAGGAAAGATTATTTCTGGCTGCTGGAATGACAGACAGCTTCAGGACAGAGTTAATGTTTCAGCAGGATAAGACACCGGCACAAAGGCAGGAAGGGGCAGATCCCAGGCCAGGGGATAGTTCAGCTGGCTGGAGCCCAGGGACAGTAAAGAGTGGCCTTAATTCTAGAGAGAGAGACTGGTGTCAGGTGCAGAGTGAACACCGACTGCCACACTGGGGAGTTGGGTGTATCTGCACAGGAGGAAGGCAGAATGTCTCTGGACGCACACTGTGGGCCGTAGCAATGATCTCAGTGGAAGCCATTCTTTTATATGGGATGGTGAATTAAATTAGGAAGCAAAAATTAAAGAGACTACAAACAAATACCCTAGCTGGCATGAACAAACTATCATATGTTCTGCAGTAAAATCATTAGAAGCAATTATGAATACCCCACAACAAGAAAATATACTCCTTGGATTCAGAAAATCTGGTGTGGGGAGCAGAGGAACAGACTAGAAGGGACAATGGCAAAAGCCACGGCTTTGTCTTTTGGTTGGTCCCAATAGTCCAGTCCAAAGCGGCTCATCCCTCTCCTTTGAGGCCACCAAATTCACATCTGTGTCCATTGCTGTAACATCCTCTCCACAGCCTAGGCCACCTCAAAAACCATGAATGTTCTTGGTGAGTAAATCCTACCCTTCAATGAAATGGATGCATCATAACACTGAGGGTTCACTGAGGTCAGAAAAAATGTATACCACGGATTGTACCAACAAAAGAGTGAACAGCAGGCTTTCTCCCCTAAAGTAGTAGTTCTCCTCCCAGAAGCACTTTTTTTTAATGCTGATAGCCAGGAACCCACACCAGCCCATTCTGATCAGAATCTCTGTGGGGTGGGAGGATGGTAGCAGACATGGTTATGAATAAAAAACTCCCCAGGTGATTTTAATGTGCAGCTAGGGTTGAGAGTCACTGCAGGAAGTTTGGATGAAATGCTCAGAGGGAAGTCAGAAGTCAAATAAATGAGAACTGACTGTTCAGTTCAAGCATCACAGTCACCCCTAATCACAAACTGGTTCCTTTTCAAGGTCTCTTTTCCTGGTTGGGGAGTCTGGCATAAGCTCTCTGTAGTGAGGGTGTCTGGGCCCCCTGGGCCTGTTAGCAGATGCCACACGGGAGTGTCATGAGCCTCAGAACACACGTCAGGGGCATTTTGGTAGTAGGGCCTAGCGCTGGCCCACGCCAAGTTTTACTCACCGTTGTAAAAGTGCAGGGGAAAGGAGGAGTGCGTGGAACTCAATTTCCAACCTTCAATGCTGTAGCAGCGTGGGGTGTAGGTAAGATACAGGCTTCACAGTCAGGCTAACCAGCATCTGAATCCTGGCTCTGCCATGGTCTAAGTAGACATAAGCAAGTCCTTTAATCTCTCTGAGACCCAGTCCTCTTATGTGCAAAGTGGGAAACAGAATACATGTCTTGCATGTCATTTTTCTTCTAAGATTAGGAATGATATATGTACATACTCTAGGTGCTCAATAAACAACAGCAAATACTACTATGATTATTGACCAAATAAACCAATCTGAAGTTGTTTTCAAAGTTGTATTCCATGACCAAACCGTGAATTGAGGACAAAAATGAGAAATATATGAGGTAGAAAACCAATTTCATATCTCATAAACCAGGAAGAAGTAGTATTCGCACTTCCAATGTCAACTAAGAACCAGCTTGTTTAAACCTACATGTCAGCTTATTGCCCTCAGTTGTGTCTTTCAGCAAATACAAACTGGCTTAGACTTCAACAGTTGTTAAATCTTGCCTCTCTTCTATCCAGTCTTCGTCAAACAACAGAATGGCAAAGCCAAAAGGTGGCCTCAGGAAGTGACATGAACATCACCCTCACTTTGCAGGGATGAGAGGACACCAAGGCTTGCCCAAGGCCACACGGCTCATCAGAACATGCCTGTCCTCAAGAAGTCATTAGCAGTCAGAATAAAACTATTAATGTAACACAACCCTAATAAACGAGTTTACCAACACTTCTTTTCATAAGACAGGAAGAATGAAAATTAAGTATCTTACCATATGTGTGCCAGGGACAGTTCAAGAGCCAAGCCTAAGAGACCAGGTCTATGGGATTCAGAGTGCTGGGCATAGAATCTGGAGAGGTGGTCAGAGGGTCAGGTTCCACCTACCTCTCCCTTGGAACCTCAGGCAACTAATGCCCATCACTCTTCAAAGCTGTGGGTTCCCTCTTTCTAATAGAATGCTACTCCCCAACCTCCTCCAGGATTACTGGAGACATATTGGATGGTGATCATGGAAACAATTTGTAAACAAATTAATAGTAGATAAATGTGTGGGGCTCATTCCAGTTTGACCTTGAAACATTCACATATATGAATCTGTACCTTCTTTGCAAATGTACAAAGATCTACTGATAAAAGATTTGCACCCATTACCCATTTGGGCCAAGTGCGAAAAGACTGAATGTTAAAATCAATATTAAGCCAAAGCTGAGGCTAAAATCTATCATCACCACTGTCTGAACTTATGGGATACAAGAATAGATACAAAATTTCTCTGTGTCAAAGATAATTTATCATTGATATTGCTATACATGATTTGGGAAGTTTTACTGATCATGAAATGTTGAGGGGACAATGTAGACATACCATTTTTAATTTATTTTCAGAAAATATGAAAAATTCTTAAATAGGCCTTTTCTTGAAACATTCATAGCCTTAAATAAAATTAAATAATTAAATATTAAAAACAGTTCTTAATGGTCATTCTGTTTGGTATTATAAATGCATTCAACAAACATGCCTATAATAATTATAATTACTATATAATCTAATCCCATGATAATGATTCAATTACAACTTATATCTTATAAATAGTTATTAGCTAAAAAAGATATGTTGTTCCTTCCAAAGTTACCTAGATAACAAACTCTATTAACGAAGATTTAACTAATGTCACATTTATATTATCAATTAATTTCCCTGCTTATTTATTTCAAAGTTCTTATATATAATAATTATTTAACCCATAACATTAATAGCTTTCACAATCATCACTGAATATTGTAGCTATAATAATATATACCTTTATATTTCAACTGGTAGGATCTCAGAGTATAAAGCACTTTAGGAAGATTTTTCAATCCAAACTACATGTAAAATGTTATATTTGAAAGTACATATCTGGACATTTAAAAATTTGAAATACATGTTTGTTCATTACTAACATTTTTATGCTCATATAATAGTAACCAATGTGATAGTAACATCATTGATCACACGCACAATTATTAATCCTTAATAAATTCAGAGACACCCAAAATGTTAATGTTAATTTGGCAACTTTACCCTTCCAAAGGATAAAGCAGAGGGCTAACCCAAAGAGCAGCTTTTGGCCAAATAGTAAAAAAAAAAAAAAAAAAAAAAAAAAAACCAAATTTGGTGCATGGTTAAGTAATTGGGTTGCCTAATAATTCTAAGAAGGCATGCCTAGATTTTTAGCGTCAGCATGGAAACACAACATGCAGCAAAAACTGGAATTTTCAACATATGTATCAAAAGTCTGCTATCAATTAGACGCGATAGTAAGACATCTAGAAGAATACACAGACCAGCACTGGAGACAAACATGTGCACAACCAACCATTACAATGTTCAGAGCATATGTGAGCGGGGGGAAGGGTGCAGCCAGAGATCAGAAAAGGCTTCACAGGACAATCAAGTCCCAAACTGAGGCTGCCTGCCCAGAATCTATGGACAAGATTAGAGAAAGGGTGATGTTCTGACGTGATGTGTCAGATGTCAGAGCATATAGGAAAAGCACAAATTTCACAGCTATACGGACCTGGTTTTGAGTCTCAGTTCTGTGACTACTAGCTCTTTGACCTGGGAGAGTAATGTAAGGTCCTGAGCCTCAGTTTCCTCATCTGTAAAATGGGACAGCACCAATATTTTGAGTGGGTGTTGAAAGGATTTTATGAGACATCTAGTGAAAGCATCTAGCACAGTCTTTGGCAGATACGGTATTCGGTGTCCTCTCTGTTCCTTTTCCAAGATGAAGCCACAGAGCAGATGAGACAGCCAACTACAAAATGGTTCACAACTTTATGTTGAAGCAAACAAGATGCTTTCCAAATCTCCATCAAGGCATGTCAAGACGCCATTACAGGAATAATACTTAAGCAAGTGACTTAAACATTTTATAACTTCCCTGGCATGAGGCAGGAATAAGTCAGGGTGTAGGATTTGTCTGTGTTTATCCACTACTATACAGAGACGAAAGATACTTCAGTACTTCGGTAACTGGTAAGTATGGCTGGGACAGAAGAGACCTCCAAGGATCTAAATATTTAGGTATCAGTTTCTGCCAGAAGTCCTATTAGAAGGCTGCACTGCAGGAGGGTGGCCACACTTTGGTAACAGTTGCCCTGGCGATGTTGATCATTCGGTTACACAGGCCACATCTTCCACCTGAGGAGAGGCATTGAAGGAATTCTACCCACTATGTCCGGCAAGCAGGGGGTTGTTGGTATCCCAAAGAGGAAGATGCCTACAGAATTGGAAATGTTCTCCTTTAGATCTTTCAACCCCTTTGTTCTGAATCTTCCTTCACCATACAATGACTCTCATAACCAATTCCATTTTCGCAGCATCCCAAGCAGGGCAAAGATGTCAGCAAGCCAATTAAGGAAAAGCTCTTTCTCCCAGACATGTATGAAAATGGGATTGAGTTTATCACAGCCTGCCTTACACATCTGACTAATGCAAGCCAGTTTCTTCCCCATCCCGCCACTAAAATGCTGATTTGCTATTT
This sequence comes from Lepilemur ruficaudatus, assembly GCA_963574885.1. Classification (NCBI taxonomy): domain Eukaryota; kingdom Metazoa; phylum Chordata; class Mammalia; order Primates; family Lepilemuridae; genus Lepilemur; species Lepilemur ruficaudatus. Next base: position 50,051 of record CAUYRT010055729.1, read on the forward strand.
TTAAAGGGGGTGGGGAGTTCCAGGCATAAAATGATAAGGACCAGTTGCAAAATGTGCAGACCACATGATAAAGTGAGACCTGTCTCAGAAGCAGCAGACAGCTCCAAATCTCTATAGGCAACACCTGTTGAACTAATAAAATCTTACTGAATTCTTCCTACCCATATAAGGACAGCTTCATCTGTTTTGGCTTTCACCTTCTTTTGTAGTTTTGGAATACATCATTTGTAGAGTTTAACTTCTTAAGAACAAGTGGGCAGATCCTGTTCTAGTTTAATGTATAATCACTTAAATTCATCAGACATTTATTGGGCAAAAACCATGTGCAGACAGCCCTGACTAAGACTCTAAACGTACAAAGGTAAAGACTCATACAACACAACTTTACTTAGTGCAAAACTTCCCAAGTTCACTTCTCACCCAATATAGCTATGGCCTACAAGCAGAGGCATCACTGAAACATGGGCAGTTTTCAGAAGAGGGCACAGTGAGTGATCAGTACGTGACCAGGAACTAGAGACAACAGACACAGAGCGACAGGTGCTTATTAAATTGCATGCAGGCAAGTTCTCATAATCTATTTGGGGAAGGAGGAGTGGTTATAGGTTTTACTAAGAAGAGGGAAAGCACAGACAAACCCTAACCCCTCTTTTCTGTTAAATATATTAATCAATTTATAGACCAAAAAAAAAAAAATGGACCAGAGAGTTTGACTTGTCAAAGGTATAGAGTTCTCAGTTGCAATCAAAAGATATAGGTTCTAATGAAGTCTCAGTCATTATCTAGCCAGGATCTCATTTTCCTTTAATCACCCTGTCCATTATATACCATCATTCATTCACCTTCACACCTAGCCATAGTACAGGTTAAAAAGTAACCACCAATCTCAAATCACAGAGCACTATGAAAACATATTTGTGTCTAAATATAGTCTTGGGACACTAAATAACCATTTGGGAAAAGGTCAAATTAGATCCATTCATCACATCATACACAAGAATAAACTGCAGATGAATCAGAGATCTAAATTTGAAAAATGAAACTATGCAGGTATTGAAAGATAACATGAGTAAACATGGGTGTTAAGAAATGCTTTCTAACTATGAACAAAGTCCAGAAGCAATAAAAGAAATGATTCTGAAATTTGGCTATATAAATATAAAAATTTTATATGACAAAAAAGAAAAAACACTGTAGTCAATGTCAAAAGACAAATAACAAATTGGGAAAAATATTTGTAACATATTTCAAGAATTAAGGGCTAATGCCTCATTTCCAAAAAGTTTTTAATTAAGGGAAAAACAGAACAAAAGTCCAATAGAAAAAAAATGGGCAAAAGACATGAACAGACAATTCACAAAAAATGGAACTCATAAAATTAATAAATATGGACTTCAAACACATAAAAAGATATCTAACTTCATTCATAATAATATATGTATAAATTAAAACTATACTGAGATACCAATTCTTACCTATCAGCAACAATTAATAAGCTTGACAGACACTCTGTGGTTGAGGATACTGGTAGGTCATTTCCATGGAGACGGATCTGGCAGGAAAAAAACCCTAACAGAACATTGACTCTTGGCCCAATATTCCCATTTCTAGGAATATATCCTAAAGATACACCTCTAATGATGTAAAACTACATACGCATAAAGTCACTCATTACAGGAAACTACCCCACTGTCCAAGCATAGGAGATTGGTTGAGAAAAAGGAGGGGAAGGCAAGGAGGAAGGGATAGAGGAAAAAAGGGAGGGAAAGAGAAAAGAAAAAGAAAAGGAGGGAGGCTAGCGGAGAAAGAAAATAAAAGAAAAAAAAATTTCAAAAAGCAAAGTGCAAAAGAGCACGATGGGGTTGGTTACCAACAAGGCATAGGGAATAACAGGCTGGAAGAAATACTGACAAGAGTGGCACTTCTTTGAATGTATCTTTTTGTATAGTTTTGGCTTTTAGAAGCATGTTAACATTTTACATATTCAAAAAATAAAATTAAACTAACTAAGATGGGAAGGAGGGAGACTAAAATTGAAAGCAAACTAAAGCAACTGAACGCAATTATATTTCAAATAAACACTATAAGGACATTGGGAGATAGAGGGAAGAGACAAAAGGCAAAAGGAACTAATGCAAGTAATTCCTGAACAGTGTCTGGCAATATACCCTCAGTCTTGGAGGTGGTTAAAGTTGAGGGAGAGGCACCAACAAACAAATCCTGAACTCTTTTTCACAGGTTTGTTTTGTGTAGTAAATAATATGGGCAAACAATTATTATTTGTGTATACATATATGTATCACATCCTTGTATTTACATGTATGCATACATGTAGGTGTTTTCTACATATATAAATACTTTTATACATAAATTTCCTGGCTCTGGCCACTGAAAGGGCCTACAAATGAAGACACCACAGTAGCAATGAGCACACCTAGCACTCAGATGTTGGTCTCTAACACCATTCTCCACTGAAAAACAATGAGGACATAGCAAAGAAATGGTTGGCTTCAGAGCTGGGACAGAAAAGACACAATATAAAATTAGAACACCTTTTTATTCCAGCAGTTAAATAAGTGCTAACAACAACAAAAATGACGGTGCTGTGTCCCAAGGACACAGGAGCCAGCTTGATGGGGCTCCCACTGGCCAAATCTGGGGTAATTTGAGGACCCAAATAATTACATAGCAGGAATGAGTTATGAAAGATTGAAACAGAAATCTGGAAGTCTATAACCTAAATTAGAAAGAGAGGAAGGAAGAGAGAGAGGGAAGGGGAGAGGGGAGAAGGAAGTGATTCCTCCTGCACAGAGCAAAATGCTGATCAATAAATGTGAAGGGAGTAATAAAGAGGGGAAAATCCTAATTTTGCAGTAGCCATCATAGTAAAGAGTGGTTTAGGCAAGAATTTACAGAATATTTTGATGAGGAGCAAGAGTAAAGTATCTCCCCATGGAGTGCTTACTAATGATAAAGGAAAAAATAACTCTACAATGGAGAAATTGGACAACACCTTGACCAGGTAATCAACTTAACATCCCCAGTGAGGGGCAGATGGACAACACGAACCTCCAGAGGTGATGCACACACCATCTATGCAATATTCTTTCAGGATGTGCATAATTGAATCTAAACATGAAGAAACAATGGAGTAATACAAAATGAAGAATTTCTATTTTTAAAGGGGGAGGGGTATTTTATTCTAAAAAAGTGTCAATGTCATAAAAGATGAAGAGAGGCCGTGGAAATGTTCCAGATTAAAGGAGATTAAAGAAACATGACAACTAAATGCCCAACCTGATCCTGAGCTGGACTGTACACTGAAGGGGCAAAAATGCTATCGAGAACATAACTGTGCCCCTTGTCAAAGAACACAGACAGTAGATTGAAGTATTGAATCAGTGTTAAAGTTGATAACCATATTGTGAAAATGATGAAACTACCTGTATTCTCCTTATTCTTAGGAAATATACACTATATTTAGGGGTAGAGGAACATCATGTATGCAACTTCAAATACTTCAGAAAAAAATTTAACATATATATGTATAAACATCTACATACATACATATACATATCGACAGGTGAGAGAAGAGGGGAAGATGATAAAGCTAAGAAGATAAAATATTAACAATAGATGAAACTGGGTGAAAGTATGGGTATTACTTGGACTAGGCTTATTTTGCAACTTTTTTGTAAGTTGAAATCATTTATAATAAAAAGTAGTAAGAAAATAACCACCAAGAGAAAGGAAAAAATGTAGTAATTGAGAATTAGCTCTATTTTCTAAAAGGATTTGAAAATAATTAATAAATTAAGTCCAAGCTATTTCATTCCATAATGAATGCAGATTATATACATAATGTTTATGTATATAAATGTATATAAAACATACATATTTCAAAGCTACACAAAGAAATTTTTTATTTGAATTTCTTAATATGGAAAAGGAGTCTATAATTTCTTCTAAACCTCCTGGGGGTAGACAACACCTCACACATCCAAGACCATAGTGGATATATAACTAGAGCTACAATTACAAGATTTGTAGGTCGATTCAAGCCTCTGAAATTCCAGTTCACTATGGTTGCAACCTGAGTACTATTTCCCTTCTAGAAAGAACAAGTTTAGAGTTGGAAGATGAGCTATATCCAACAACATAATAGCTAAGCATCAATTTTTAAAAATCTATTAGCAGTGGCCTTTGGGGTTAAAGCCTACAAATGGATTGAGGGTGGGGGGAAGGCGCTTTCTTCCTTGTCAAAATATGGATTAGGTCACTTGTGCTGCTTCCCACCACACACCTGAACATCCCTGCAGAAGGAAAAATTAATGAGTCAGGCCTTGAAGTCTCCTTCTTGGATAAGTTTGGAGAAGGAATAAAAAAAGATACGAAGGTTAGACATTATGAGGTCAAGAAACATCAACCGAATAGAACTTGATGTTTAAACTGAAACAGGTAAAATATCTGGGAAGGCAGAATAACCCTCAGCCCTCTGATTCCAAAACAGTCTCTGCTGACTGAATATATATATATAATTAAAAGTTATACTGCAACTGAATACTAGGTATTATTCCCTTCCAAAAAGCATTAAAATATAAAGGTCAGTTACCTTAAATAGTATTTTATTGCACATACTTTTAAAAGAACTTGAACAATTAAAGCAATGAAATATATTCCTTGCTGTCATTTTTAAATGTTCTTAGAAGCATTAAAAAAAAAAAAAAAAAACTTACGCCACTATAAAAAAATGTTAACCCTTTTCTTTCTTTGCCCAACATTTATTTGAAGGATGATAAGCCTTTCCGGGGCTTTGCACTGTGTTCATCTTATCTGAGTGAATTTCTTCATCATCCAGCAGTTTTCATTTGGGTGTCAGGGAGGTGACAGCCCAGAAGTGCAGCCCACCTAGCAAGATGTCAACCAAGATACTATCAAAGAAATGTATCAAAAATCAAGACTAGATCAATGGTGCTAAACCCTGGGGAGCTTTAAAATAAAGTGAAACTCAGGTCCCACCCACAGACATTGCGATTCAGATGAGCATTTTATTTTAGGGACCAGGCAGTTTTTTAAAGTTCCTCTGAAGATTAATAGGTAGTAAAGTTTGCAAACCACTGGACTAGAAGACTTTAGACTCCTTTGCAGCCCCTAAGTTAGGAAAAGCTCTCTGCTGCTTGACAGTGTCCTTAGATTGACATTGATACCATCATTTTATTTCTCACCCTTGCTCAATTTCTACAAAAGATGGCAAAAATAACAAACCAATTTTACCAGTCTAATAAGAAGTTTTACAGTACTTTGCCTATGTGAACATTAGTTTTATCAACCTATTTAAGCAGTATATAAAACTATTCCTTAACTTTTCAAAAGTATTGCTCCCTATCAACCAGTCTATGAAGAGATTAAACCTCTAAACACAGTTTCAACCTTTTTTCCAAAGTACCTGACAACTAATATCTTGGGTGTGGGTTGTACTGCTCACAGCACCATAGATCCCAGGATAAGAAGAGTTTCCCAGAGATTGTCTGGACAACCCCCTGCCTTCATACAGAAAAGAGTTCATTACCCCATTTCACAGATGGGTCAAGTGAGGATCAGAAGACTCAAGTGATCCGAGCTCAGTCACATTCAGGTCTCCACACTCACGTGCCAAGACTTTAAGTAGAGGCTGACTAGAGCTCCTTTCTAGTTCATCAGGGTGACTTGAGACAGCCAGGGTCCCCTCTCCAGTCCTGGGTTCACCAGTCTCTAGCAAAGGAGGCTGAAATCCCATGACCTCTGGTCTGAGGCCACAGAATGAAAGAAAAGTCTTAGATGTCAATAAATTATTAAGTCACTTAATCGATTAGTAACTGTGAGCAAGCTATTGAGTGTGACTGTGCCTCCATTTCCGCATCTACAAAATACCGAAAGGAAGAATAATTTTGTGAGAATTAAAGAATTCAATTGATTCTATTAAACAAGTATCTGAGCCCCTACTTTGTGTCTCATCTGTGTCATATGCTAGGAAAAAGTAGGTATATTTGGGGAGTCTGCCCTCTGGGGAGCTTTCAGGCTCTCACCTTTTTCCAGGGAAAACTTTGTTCCTCAGTAGCGAATGTAGGAACTGGAAAGAATATTTAAGATCTCATGCCCTATTTAGACTACTTACATTAAGATGTGGAAAGTCAGCAGAGATTTCAGATAAGAGAAATGAAATACAACTGGTATATCATTTATAGAGAGGAAAGAATTCCCTATAATTAAATATCAAAATACGGAGCTTGGGATACTAGAAGGGGCAGAAGATGTTAATCACAAACAAATTAGTGAAATAAATTGCAGGGTGTCTGCTTCCTAAAGGCTTCTGAAAGTTATGGAGGCTAATAATTACAGGGGTTAAAGGGCTATCATTCCACTTAAAGGGCAGAAAAATGAAATAGATACCTAGAAATATCCGTCTGTTCCCAAAGTCCTCAGGTACCATGGATTTAATGTCAATGAAAAGAAAAAAAAAAGTTGTAGGGAGCATCTTGTTCAATAATCTCATTTTACAGATAAAGGAATAGACAGATATTTTTTTTAAAATGCCTAAAATGACAAAACAATTAAGAAGCAGATAGAATATCCAGGGGATATTCTAAGTTGCTTCTCCATTAGAAACTCACCACTTTATTTCATACTATTTTATGGCATAAGCTAAGAAATAAAGTTAAAAACTTTGAAAATATATTTCGACAATTACAGTCAAGAAACTAAGATCTTTTTATTTTCCTAACAAAACAAGAAGAATTTGTGGACAAAGGAAAGCAGTAGTAGCAGGATGTACTTGTCATTATTTGATTTTTTTTTAAGGCAGGGCACACCCAAATGCAAAGTTATTTTGATCTAAAAAGAAAAAATGTGGGAGTAGAAGGAGGAAGCATGCTTTGCTATTTCATTAAGTTTACTTTGCGGTCTTTATTGCATGGGCAGCATTATTGTACAAGCTGGCTCCTAAGAGGAGATGGAAAGGCAGTAGGAGAGCAAAGGGGGTGGAATGAAATTTAGGTCAGCAAACATTTACTGAGCGTTTTGTCTGTGAATGGCTCTGGCCCAAGACCCATGAGGAACAGAAGTAGAAAAACACCATCCCTGCCCACAAACTATTTAAAATCAAATGAGGCAGAATTATGCTACCAATTTACCCTAATTCAAGCCTTGAATGATGAATGAAAAGAAGAAGAGAAAAATCACTAGCAACAGACCAAGGATGAGAGACCAAGTCGTCAGTGGTGCAGCCAGCTGAGGGAGCCCAGACGTGACCGTGAGGACAGGAGGAAGAGCGGTTTCCTCCCACCCCACGGCACTCCATCAGAGACCCACAATGCTCTAGGACCTTCGTCAGCCCGGTTCCTCGAAGATATTGAATGTGACCAAGCTAAGCAGCATTTATCTGAATGTGCTTTCCCTGCTCCAGATCCATCTCCACCTCTCTTGACACAGCCCAACAGCAGTTGATCACATGCTGCATTTAAAGTCCTGGGTGGGAGGTGGGACATTCTGAGGAAGACAGAGACCCGCTAGACATTGTCTGTGCCCTCAAGGAACTCACGTCATCATTCACATTCACTCAGCCGACACTTACTGAAAACCTGCCCTGTGCCAGGTACTGATGTACAGGTCCCAGGCTCCAGAAACGAGCAGGACCCAGCTGAGTTCACAGTCCAGGACACGTGAAAACACACAATACTGAGTAAACACCATACGGTGTGGTTAAGCTGAAACAGAGGTGCTTTAAAAGAGTGGTTTCCTCGGAGAAGAAGAGGGCAGGTTATCAGAGATGGCATGGATGGGGCACCTCTACAGCACGTCATTACACTTCTGACTCTAATACAAGGGAGAACAAATTCAGTGTCTGAGACAAGCGCAGCACACAGTGACAGCGCCCCCAGGGAGTCTTCTGAGCAAAGGCGTGGCCTTGAAGGAACAGTAGAGTGTGCTCTAATTGCTTTGCTGAACCACAGACCAACCAGCGGATCGACCTGAAAGAAACCGTAGGGGGAGATATTCCAAGGTCTCACGTGGTTATTAGCAGAAGTAGGACTGGAACCCAGAACTCGAAACCGAGCTCTAGACCAGTGACTCTCCCCAAGCCCACCCTGCCTCTTCCCGGTCTGTGAATGAGCTGACCATCCCCAGCTATGCCACACTGCACAGAACCCATTCAGCAAGAGGCTCAGGTCGTGCTAAAGAAGTTCCCACCTCAACAATGCAAACTTCTCGCTCTTGCTGTCTTAAGGAGGTAAGTTTGCTTTTAAATGCTTCCAAATTAAAAGCCATTCTCAGCCTTCCTACAGTTGAATCTGATCTGAACTCAGATTAATGTCAGAATGAACATTCTGGTTAATCTCCTCTTTCCACTGTGAAGAAACTGAGACCTAAGGAGACTAAGGTCACCCTGTACGGTCATGCCACAGGTCACAAAGCACCTGAACTAAGGGTCTACACCTTTTGCTCAATGCTACCAGCTTGGTGGCCTATGGCCTCATTCTCACAGCCGATGTTTTTTTGCAGACTCGAGAGCGATAGACCCAGGATGGCAAGGATCATGCCAAAAGGATAACGTTAATTAACTCATGTATTGTAGAGACAGATCATAAGAAAATAAGACAGAGGGAGAGAGAGAGAGACCGTTTCACAACTCTTCACGCAAGCTCCTCAAAGGCCCTTCCCAGATCCGGGCTTCTGCCACACCACTCCAAGTCCCCTAGAACTTTGCTCTCTAATTAAATTGCCCCAAATCACACCGTTTTCCTATTAGTACCCAACAGCAAAGGTGGGAGAGAAGTGCAAATTTCTTGCGAATCCTGAAGATTTCCTTTATGAGTCATGGGAAACTAAAATAACTTCGGGGGTGGGGGGACTTTAGAAAGAGACACAGTTTTAAATCAGTTCTCATTAATCTGTTCCACGGTGTGGCATGACTCCTGAAGACAGGAACAATTAAGTTTCTAGAGCTGATGCAAAAATTGGAGTTTTTGTTAGGTTGTATCAACTGTCGCTGTGGCATTTCTTATTAGTATTTTTCTTACTGTCATTTTTTTGTTACATTAATTATAGTTTGATCAGTGTAGGAGCTATTTTGAATCTATGGGACTTTCCTAACCAGATTGTTTTGGCATTTTAAAGTTACTCACATTGAGGGCCTAAACAATATGGCAAGTATCTTTTTTTTCCTCTCTCCTTTATACTCAAATTCTAAACAAAGGAACCATCTGTTCTCTCTCTAAAAACATCAGCCCTTGTTTTCATTTTTCATTAATAATAATGCCTGAAACTTATATAATATCTTTCTCCAAGTTGCTTATTAAAGCATTTTTTAGACATTGCCTCATTCGTCTTTAGTATCATCCCCTATAAACTAAGGAAAAAGAGAAAACATTTGCCAATTTTTAGTTAGATACGTGATTATTGGATGTTTAATAATTTCTTTGTATGAATGATTGCATGTTAGCCTGAGAAGGGACCTTGCGATGATCTAGCCCAGTTCTGGCTCTCATAAATGTAAAACAAAGACCCAGAAAAGAGAAGTGACTTCATGTTCTATTTGTGTACTAAGCTCTCTACCCCTAACTGTAAGCAGAGTGTCTTGGCCAGGCACTGTGGCGCACACCTGTAAAACAACACTTTCGGAGGCCAAGGCACCAAGATCACTTCGGGCCAGAAGTTCAAGACCAGCCTGGGAAACATAGCGAAACCCCATTCTCCAAAAGATGAAAAAAAAAGTTAACAGGGCATAGTGGTGCATGCCTGTAGTTCTGTCTTTTCAGGAGGCTGAGGTGGAAGGATTGCTTGAGACCAGAAGTTCAGGGTTACAGTGAGCTATGATTGTGCCAATGAACTCCAGCTCTTCAAAAAAAAAACTGTGTCGTACACAGTTTTGTACCTTCGGTACTTGCTATGCAAGAGTCATCTGCTGAATGAATGAAAATGTTTGCAAATATTAATGGTTCCATAGGTGACTATGGCAGAGCTGGGTCAGAGTTCAGCTCTCCTGTTTAATATGTGTTTTTCTGTTTTTTGTTTTTTCAATGATGCCATATAGAATGCAAGAAGAATCAAATAGAGACAACACCCAAAAGGTATTGGAGGTGGAGAGAATAAGAAGCAGGCCTGTGCCTATAAGTAAGAAATTTGTTGAACAAATCCAGTAAAAAATCACCAAGTTTAGCCACCAGCTATGCTAAAACTTAACCCATGTTAAGGCTGACCCTCCAAAAGCTCTGCATTTCTTATGTTCTCTGGGTTAGAGATTTGATGGATTCCTTAAACATTATTCAACTGGAAAAAAATGATCTGTCTTAATGCCAAAGGAGAGCATGTCTCTTTAACATCCATGAGCCCAAAAGAAGTGCATCCTCTACCCTGAAATTGAACCTCATCACCCACTGTAACTCGAGAGGACGCACAGCATCAGAATCATGAAATCTACCAGCCCAGAGTTTTCCAATGAGCAGAGAAGTCACTGGAATAAAGGCCTTTTATCCACATGCCTAGTTGGAAATCACAACTCATTTGGCATGTTTTTCTTATTTCAGAATGTCCTATAACCCAACCCTGCTCCTTGAAGTTGTGGGGAAAATAAATTGGGAAGTCTGAGGAAAGAAGGATATCTTTTATCTTTGAGAAAAAGAAATCAGAGGGCCAACTCAAAAATGTCGTCATGTGGTCTCACAAAGTGAATCAGCTGCAGACAAGAGCAAGAAACAAATTAGTTTCAAAATAAAAGCAAATCAACAAAAATGAACCTTCAAACCATTCTGATGACTTTTCTTCCCCAAAGGGAAAGATGGGTGGGGACTGCAAGAAGGAAAAGAGAAAACCACAGGAAGGAGTAAAGCAGACACTTAGATCCCTATCACAGCGTGTCTGACATGGACACGGGAGGCGGCCATCGGTGTCTGGGACCAGCCAGCACACTGCGGAGAAGCACGTGTATCAAGCCATGCGGTATCAGCTAGAGAAATGTGCGGCATGTACCGTAGGGCGAACAGCTGCAAAGAGGCCAGCATAGATAACAGACATGGCAGGTTGAACTCACGCTGCATCAGTAGCCCTTTCTACACCCACCACCCTCTACTCCTGGAGGATCAGGCTATCCGCGCGACCATTTGTCATTCTCGCAGCCACTACACAAAACATTAACCCTCCCTTGATACTTTCCTGACAAAACTTTGCCCATTTCACACATGTGGACGTTCTCGCTGTCATGTCACCTCCAAAAATATCACTTTGGACTTTGCATACATAGCCCGTAACATCGAAATGTTTTATATTTAAAAGTGAAAAGGATACTATATTTAAGACACATAAAAGATCTACAAAATGTTACTTGTCTGGCCTTGATCTCCAAACCTAAATTTTTCAGAGGATTATTTTTAATATAGCCAATGGGAAGGTGCATTAGTTAAGTCTTTATCTGATCTCTACCTATGTGCGTGTTCATATCTGCAAGGACAGACAGGGCCTGCACTTGGAGCTCCGTGGCCCTGGCCGTGCTCCTTCTGCCAAAACCATGTCTGAAGGAAGAATCCCAGAGAAGGCAGATGCCTCATCTCACCTGAGTAGTCTTATTGGTTAACTAGTAAATATGATTTGATAGTTATGATTATACTTTTCCAAATACAAGTTCCTAGCCAAGGATGTTGTCAAGTCTTAACTACTCAATTAAAGTTGAATGATCTTGAGCAAAGCTTTCAACTACAATGGGTGCATCAGTTTCCTTTCTACAAAATAAAGCAGTCAAATTCAGTAAGCTTTAGACTTCCTCCTAGCTCAGAAATTCTATGCCTGTGAAGCTACGATTGTCAAATGGTCTGGTCTGACCGCTCCATCTTTGTTCGCTTCTTTCTCTCTCTCTCTCTCTGTGTCTGACCTCTCCCTCTCAGTTTGTTCATCTCTCTCTTTCCCCCTTTTTTACGCACACGCATGCACACACACACACACACACACACACGTGCACGCAGACTCACCCCAAACTCTGACTCTTACCCAGTCAACGACTTTGTCAAGCAAGCTGCAAGAAATTCCTACCCGCATTCTCCCTCACTACCTCTTTACCTAAAATTTGATACCAAAAGGATTTTGAAATTAGTTTATGAAAGACAAACAAGACACACAGACACCATTTACACACAAACCCCACCTTGAGATGAGATCTCCTGCAGGGTCCAGCAGTCTTTCCACCACCCCTGGCCATGGGGCAGCCATCTGCCATTCCATGGGCTGGGGGGCAGCAAAACCAGAGTTACAGCTGCTCGAGTCCAGGCTCTACTTTCTGCTCTCTGAGCCCTTGAACAAGTCATTTTACCTCTCTGGGCCTCCGTTTTCCTAACTGTAAAGTGAGATGTTTGGGAGAAAATAAATTCCAAAGTATCTACCAATTTTGATATCCTACTCTAGAGCTCTAAAATTTTAATAGAAATAAAAGTAGACAGCCACCCAAGCACTCTTGCTGGTTGGCATTAGTGTTTACCTATGGCCTCCCAGATAAATGAAAGTGACTTTTTGCATGAGCTTGCATAATCAATAATAATAGCACGTCAATAAGAGCAAATACTTCTAATTTGTGTTTGTTTATCTGTTTATTTCCAGGCTAAGGAAGTTGCAGACACCACCTGCCGATGGCTTTGGGAGACTCCATAACGCCCTTTTTTGGACAACGGGCCTGCCCTAAGTTCAGAAACTAAAAAGGCGAAAGTGAAAACCATGCAATAAAAATATAGAGCCTTAAATACTGAGAAAATAATTTAGGGAAAGTAATATGATATCCCTCTTTAAAACTTTGTAATCAATAATGATAGTAAGAAAGGGTGATGTAAAGTAAAAATAAAACTGAGCACAGAAAAGACTGATTTGCCTAGGATCGCTTTCAGCCGTGTAATCAACACGAGCGGCAAAGACCATAATACTCACGTTTCTATTTGCTACCCTCAACTGACATGGTTAACCATTTGTTTTCTTTTAAATAAAATGAGGAAGCAACAACTATATTAAATCCATCTGCAAAAAACCCATATTTGCATGCGGAAAACAAATAAGTGGGTGCCTGAATGGGTGATTAGGCGTGCAATTGCCCATCTGCACCCGGGCCCGAACACCCCTGCAGGTGTGCCTGCTGTAAGAGCAGAGAATCTGAAGGGACAGCCCTCCCCTACAGAGGACTACAGGTGGGAGGGAAACCAGGATCCTTCACAAATGGACTTTTTCTGAGCTACCCACTGCTACCGTCCCAACTCCTGCTCTACTTTCCTGGGTCTTAAAGCTGAAAAACAGAAATACGTTTTGTCATTCCTTCGTTAGATTACCGTGGATTCTTTAAATCACAAAGGCATATTTTTTCCTGAGCATCTTCACTGCATGATTAACAAATGCAGGTATACCTCATTTTATTGCACTTCACTTTATTGTACTTTGCAGATACCGTGTTTTTACAAATTGAAGCTTTGTGGCAACCCTGCATCAAGCAAGTCTATAGGCAGCATTTTCCCAAGAACATGTGTCCACTGTGTGTCTTTGTGTCACATTTTGGCACCCCTTGCAATTAACTTGTTCATTATTATTATAATATCTATTGTGGTGATCTGTGATCAGTGATCTTTGATGTGACTACTGTAATTGTTCTGGGGCACCACAAACCACACCCGTATAAGATGGTAAACTTATTCCATAAATGTTGTGTGTATTCTGATGGCTCCACTGGCCATTCCCAGTGTGTGTGTGTGTGTCTCTCTCTCTTTTTCTCTCTCTCCAAGTCTCCCTATTCCCTAAGAAACTATAATATTGAAATTAGACCAATTAATAATCCTGCAATGGCCTCCAAGTGTTCAAGTGAAAGAAGGAGTAGCACGTCTCTCACATTATATCAAAAGCTAGAAATGATTAAGCTTAGTAAGGAAGGCATGTCAAAAGCTGAGCTAGGCCACAAGCTAGTCCTCTTGTGCCAAACAGTTAGCAAAGTTGTGAATGCAGAGGAAAAGTTCTTGAGGGAAATTGAAAATGTTACTCCAGTGAACACACAAATAATGAGAAAGTAAAACAAACTTATTGCTGACATGGGGAAAGTATTAGTGATTTGGATAGATCAAACCAGCCACAACATTCACTTAAGCCAATGCCTAATCCAGAGCAAGGCTCTAACTCTTTTCAAATCTGTGAAGGCTGAGAGAGGTGAGGAAGCTGCAGAAGAAGAGTTTGAAGCTAGCAGAGTTTGATTCATGAGGTTTAAGGAAAGAAGATTACTTCCGTAACATGAAGTGCAGGATGAAGCATCAAGTGCTGGTGGAGGAGCTGCAGCAAGTTATACAGAAAACACAGCTAAGATAATTAATGAAGGCAAGCACTAAACAACAGATTTCAATGTAGATGAAACAGCCTTATACTGAAGGAAGGATTTTCATAGCAAGAAAAAAGAGTCAACTCCTAGCTTCAAAGCTTCAAAGGACAGGCTGACTCTTGGTAGAAGCCTGTAGATGGTAACTTTAAGTGGAAGCCAATTTACCATTCTGAAAATCCTAAGGCCCTTAAGAATTACGCTCAACCTATTCTGCCGGTGTTCTATAAATGGAACAACAGAGATTGGATGACAACACATCTGTTTACAGCATGGTTTACTGCATATTTTAAGCCCCCTGTCACCTACTGCTCAGAAAAAGAGGTTTCTTTTAAAAGATTACTGCCTTTTGACAATGTGCCTGGTCACCCAAGAGCTGTGGATGGAGAGGTATAAGGAGATTAATGTTTCCATGCCTGCTAACACAACAGTCATTCTGTAGCCCATGGATCAAGGAATAATTTCAACTTTCAAGTCTGATTATTTAAGAAATATCTTTTGTAAGGCTACAGCTGCCATGGATGGTAATTCCTCTGATGAATCTGGAAAAAATAAATTGAAAACATTTTGAAAGGATTCACTATTATAGACGGCATTAAGAACATTTTTGATTCATGGGAGGAGGTAAAAATATCAACATTAACAGGAGTTTGGAAAAAGTTGATCCTAACACTCATGGATGACTTTGAAGAGTTCAAGACTTCAGGGGAGAAAGTAACTGCAGATGTAGAAATAGCAAGAGAACCAGAATTAGAAGACTGAAGATGTGCCTGGATTACTACAATCACATGTTTAAATTTGAAACGATGAGAAGTTGCTTCTTATGGATGAGCAAAGAAAGTGGTTTCTTGAGATAGAATCTACTGCTGGTGAAGATGCTGTGAACATCTGAAGTGACAGCAAAGGGTTTGGAATATTACTTACTCTTAGCAGATAAAGCAATAACAGGGTTTGAGAGGACTGACTCCCATTTTCAAAGAAGTTCTACTGTGGGTAAAATGCTATTAAATAGCATGGCATGTTACAGAGAAATCTTTCATAAAGGAAAAGGCAATCAATGCAGCAAATTCCGTTGTTGTCTTATCTTAAGAAATCGCCACAGCCACCTCCGTCTTCAGCAGCTACCATACTGATCAGTCGGCAGCCATCAACACTGAGGCAAGACCCCCCCCATCAGCAAAAAGATTACAACTTGCTGAAGGCGAGATGACCGTCAGCATTTTTTACCAAGAAAATATTTTTAATCAAGGTATGTACATTGGTTTTTAGACATAATGCTATTGCATACTTAATAGACTATAGTATAGTGTAAACATAACATTTATGTGCATTGAGAAGCAAAAAATTTGTGACTAACTTTACTGCAATATTTGTTTTACTGCAGTGGTCTAGAACCAAATCTGCAATATCTGATGTACACCTGTATTTGTATTTGTCACAACTATTTTTATTTAGCATGCGTGACCTCTCCCACACTCTTCACTCCAGCCACACTGGACTCCTCACTTTCCTGGTGTACACCAAGCATGCTTCAAGCTCAGGGCCTTTACAATTGCCTTTGCTCAGTCTGAGACACTCTTTCTCCTGCCGCCAACCCACATATCTCTGGCTCGCTGCCTCATTTCATTCAGGTCTCCACTCAAGTACACTCTTATCAGCACGACCTTCTCAAACCAATGAACTTAAATTTGTATCATGTCTACCCTTCACACCCTTAACCTGCTTTATTATTCTTCTTAATATATATCACAATTTAAATATTACACATTTATTCATTAATTCGTCTGATTTCTTTATAGTTTGTTCTATTCCTATCACCTGAAACAGTGTCTAGCACAGAGCAGGTGCTCATAAACAGGTGTTAAGTTAATAGGTCATCATTGTTATTATTTGCAAACCACTATACTAGCTACCAAGGAGCTCATATGGAATAAGACAGAATTCATGCCCTCCAGGAACTTCTATAATCTAGTGGAGAAAGAAGACTGTGAAATTCTGCTTATATGACAGAGTGCAGTGGCATGAATGCTCTACTGAATGTATAAGCAAAACACTTGGATAGTAGAGAAAAGGAAATCATTGGCAAGGGGGGGGGCAGTTGGAAGAGGCGTAAAGAACAGAATTCTCTAGAACCATGTTGAAAAGAAGCAAAGAAATAATCCTCAAAAATATATTCAGTAAACAAAATACCAACGCATCCTCAGTTAGCTTCCTTTCCTTCATCAATGCTAAATGGGAGAATAGACTGCCCAAGACAAGTCAGCGTTTATGTGTGCCAAGACCGTGGAGACAGAAGAATCACTTTCCTTCATAACGCCTTCATTTTAAAATGGAAATTATTTAAACGCATATAAAATGCATCTTCAAAAAACTCCAGACTCTCAAGACAGGGAGGACCTTACAGGTCGTGGAGTATAACTTCTTATTCCCTCCACAAAATACCTACAGGCATTTTGGTATAGGTAACCACCTGCAATGATGGAGAACTTTGATCCCCTGAAAAATACATTCCATTTGTGGTTCGCTCTTAGTATTAAAAAGTTGTTTCTCACACTGTCTTTCTGTTGTTTCCATCCACTGCTCCCAGAACTCTTTCTGAAGTCACAAAGAGTGAGTCTGTGTCCCCTCCATGGCATGGCCCCAAGTGAGCAACACCTGCTCTGCTCTCTTCTCCATCTTATTTCTCTCTTCTTCACATTAACCACTTCCAGTTCCTTCTTTATCCCTCTCCAGGGCTCTGGTTCTCGGTGCCTTCAACCATCCTAAAATGCCCTCTCTTCCTTTTCCTTCTCTATCCTCCCCCACTGTTCCACAAGCTGGTTGTTGAGCTGACCTACTGCTCAGGCAATTTGGCTCTTTGCTGAGAGCTAAGCACTTTGTCTGGGGTGGGCAGGAGGGGAACAGGCGATCTAACAGATTCACCAGGTAAGGCTGATCCAGTTAAGACCTTGGAAGAGTCACCTCCCTTTCTGACCTTGAATTTGAATTGCCATCTTTGACATAAATTAGAATAGTGTGGACATTATAACTCCTTGGAAGCAAAGAAGACAGAGGTGAAAACTATCGCTTGACCCTACCCAAGCTCAAACACATGCAGAATTTGAGGAGTCTTCTACCTCCAATAAGTCATGGACCTTCTAGTTTTTCATATTCCAGCTTCTCAACTCCCACAGCCAGCCTACATGGATGAATGCGAGGTTAGAATGTGTAGCTTTTAATCATTTCTATTTCTGAGAATTGCGTTCTAGATCTTGATGTGCTTTGTGACCTTGGGCATGACACTTAGAGTCAATAAATCAAAGAGAAGGTAGAACAAAAAGAGATCTTTAAATCACCTACTTCAAAAGCAGCCAAGAGACCTCTCGTATGCCTTCACCCTTTCCTCCCTGCCACAACCATAGCGATAATGCTAAGTGATCATGAACTCAGTCAGGATGCAGCCTCAGAATACTTCTTGGTACAGGACCTGAATACACCTTTTGGCCATGTGAAATGAAATCCAAACCATTCATTCCTCAGATGAGGAAAACGGAACCCCAAAGATAAGCCATGACTTCCCAGGTCCCAGTGTTAGGAACAGACCTGGAAATACAAAGGTCCCCTCTCCCATTCCCCTAAGTCACTTCTCCCCCTCTAACTCTGATGGTCTGTGGGTATTCCTTGCAGTAGGGGAACGCTATTGTAGAAAGTTCTTTGAGAAGTATAGATAAAGGGGTAGAAGCTACATAGAAAGCCTCGAGGAAGAGGTGCCTATGAGCTGGTCTGCAGAAGGATGCTATCCATAGAAACCTGTGCAGTATATCTGTCTTGAGCAGAAGAAAATTCAGGATCAGGGGAGCATTCCCAGCAGAAGAAACAGTATAAGCAAAGAAATGGTGAGGCCTGTTGAGGGCTAGGTAGGGGCTGAGCAGTAAATACATACAACAGAGACCATGGGGGGTGGCAGTGGGGGAAGGGGACAAAGAAGACAAGATTCAAAGAGTAAACCAGAGACTCTGTGGAGTTGTAAATGCTGATTTTTTAAAAAAATTAACTTAAAGTTAAGTCTCATAAATGGGAAAAGAAGATAAAGGAAAAGGAAGGAAAAGTAAAGGATACATCTCCATTCTTAATGGGGGAAAAACAGCCTTGCTATAAACTGCATTAGAGGAACACTTTCATTATGTAAAAGCCTATTTTGTTTTCATGTCATTCTTAGATTACATCATAGAGTGACTGCAGCCGTCTCGTACCATATTATAAATAAATCACTAGCTTAATCATAGAATGAGCCAGGGGCCCAGATTTAAAAGGAAAATATTAGATCATTTTTAATAACTGATATAACTCAAGCCAGTTGCCATTGAAACACAGGGAGGTGATCTCATCCTAAAGAAGTCAAAGAGAACCCAAAGCGGGTCAGAGCTGGGCAGGTCCCACAGACACTTCCGTCTACGGAGGAAGAGGTCACTGATGGCACCTGAGTGGAGCTCACGCTCTAGACTCAACAGTCTGGCCATGAAAACCAACAGTTTTAAGTAGTGATGCCCAAAAGGCTTTCCTTGTGAAACACAGTTCATAAATATTTTGTTCCCAGAGTTACCATATTTCCAAATGTCAGAAAACATGAGCATGTTATGATGTTTGTATTTATGTCTTGGGAGCCATTGAGAAAAATTATGAATGTTAAGGCTATTAGTCATTCAGGAAACATGAAATCTGGGGTGACAGATACATAAATGCTACAGATCTGATCCAATCTGAGGGGACAGTGTACAGTGGAAATATGAGACGATGGTCTAACAAAGAAGAAAAGGAAGGGTGGAGTCTAGCAAAGAGTTACAGACTACCAAGGAGATCAGAAACTAACACCTTAAGGCACACCAACTACATACTAAGCACCACACTCAGTAGGCACTTTATGTACACTGTGCTGCTTTGTGAACACAGACTCAGGTAGGCACTATTTGCCCCATTCTTTTCAGATGTGGAACAGGTTTTTAAAGTGATTAAGTGACTAAAGATTACGCAGTTAATACGTGGTAGTCTTCCTGCTCCAAATTCCCACTTTGCCATGTTGCCTTCATCCAACTAAACCTCTATTTCCTTCTACGCACCTTCAGTAAAAATGATATAATTGGTTAGAATCACTTTAAAAGCAAAAAATACAAAAAAAAATGTTGAGAGGTGAGAGGGACCATGGAGGGGGGAGAAGTGTTCACATTCTGGCCAGGGACATCCTCAGTGACCAAAGCTGTGCTTTCCTCATTTGGCTGTGTGGCTACTAATAAGCCCGGCCATAATTTCAAGTCTCCCATTTCCATTAATTTTTTGGGAATGTTAAAGTGGACTTGCAGGGAACCTGTCATCTTCTATAAAATAAACTGCCATGCTTGGTTTTTAAAAAGACTACTTTGGTCGGGGAAGAGACGGATGCTCTAGAAAAGAAACTTTCAGCCAGACAGAAGGTACTGGCTGGGCTTTGTGTCTGTTCCTGTCCGTCTCACAGTAATGCCGTGTACCAGCTCTCGATTCCTAACACAAATGTTACTCACAACTGCAGAGACACTGTCTGCGCCAAGTAATACTGATTTATGCAACCTTTCAGGACACAGCATGACACAACAGGAGATGGAGATCCCTGAAATTTAACTCAAAGGGCAAAATTCATGGTTCAAGACTCCAAATTTTGATCTATTTTCCATAATCTGTTTCAGGGACAGGAGAGAGGTTGAGAAAAGAAGAGAAAACATGCCCAGAAGTTGCATGGACTCATGATGAAGCAGTGTCTGTGTGCAGAGATGGAAGGGAAGCTCTCGGAGATACATAAGCTTCATCTCCTGGCCACCCACCGGCTGTGTGGCCCCAGAAGAGTGTGCCCCTTTCTTGCTCTTGAGGTTTCATCTACACAGCAAAGGGCTCAAGTGAGAACTTTTAGACATTGCTATCAAAGCAGCTCCAACTGCTGAGGAGGGCAAAAACATAAGAGGTATGGGAGCACAGCATTAATTGAAAACTTGTATTTTTCCTCTACAAAGCCATGCCAATTTTGCATTCTGTGGTATTTTACATTAATGCTTATATTAAGATTTTTAAATGGAGTTTTCCCCCAAAAGTCTTCAAGTAAAATTGATCCACAGAGGTACGCTGAGTTCATTCAGTAGCTGCAGGTAACCCTCACTCCCCCCTTAGCACCTCCCATGTCCCCTGGGGTATCTATGACAGGCATCCCCAAGTGGCCCCTATGACTCCACCTCCTGGTATTCACGCCCTTGTGCATTCCCTCCCCTTTAGTGTGGGCTGGATTTAGCGATTCACTTCTGGTAAAGAGAATGAGACAGAGGGAATGGTGTGTCACTTCCAGGATCAGGTAATAAAAAGACAGTGACTTGCATCTTGGGGACCTTCTCTTGCTCACCTGGTGTGAGGGAAGCCAGCTGCCATGTGAGCTGCCCTATGGAGAAGGCAGCGTGCCAAGAAACTGAAGCCCTCAGTACAACCACTGGCAGGGAACTGCCTCCGCCAACAATTATGTGAGTGAGCTTGGTAGTGAGCGGATCTTGCCCAGTTGAGCTTTCCGATGAGACTGCAGGTACAGCAACACCTGGACTACAACATCATGAGACACCTTGAGGCACCCATCTAAGCTGTTCCTAAATTTCTGACCTACAGAAACTGTGAGACAGTAAATGCTTCTTGATTTAAGCTAAATTTGTTACATTGCAATAGACAACTAATACAATGCCCAGACCTGGATTAGTTTAGTGAGAGAGAGAGAGAGAGAGAGAGAGAGAGAGAGAGAGAGAGAGAGAGAGGGGAGGAGAGGGGAGAGAGAGAGAGAGAGAGAGAGAGAGAGAGAGAGAGAGAGAGAGAGAGAGAGAGATCTCTAGCTTTTTCTTTCGTTGATAGCAAACATATCTCGTACAAGACGTTCCTGGGTTACATGAATAGCCAGAGTCTCCAGAGACTGAATAAGTCACTGCTCAAACCCAACAAGTCATCTTGTAATTTTTGAAGCAAACAACATAAAAGCTGGCTAAGCAAATGGCCATACATGCCCAGAAAGCACCTGACTAATTGCAGACAGCCAGGACATGCACCTCTAACGGAAATGACCACCAATGCTTTGCTTCCAGCAGAGACTAATACCTGATACTTCTGAGGACCAAAGAGGAAATATTAAAACTGAAAGCCCTTGGTTACAGTCAACAATTGTACACGGGTATCAACAGAGGGAAATAATTTCCTTCCTGACTCCCACTGGGTCAGTAATGCCTGGAGCAGAAGGTGATTAACCAAACAAAGCAAGAAGCCAAATGGGCTAGACTGTAGCTTCTATGGAGTGTCTCAAGCTTTGAGCTTCCTAGGTCTCCAAATTTACCTCCCTCTACCTTCTGTTGCCTCAGGCAAAAATGAATGTGAAAAATAACAATAATATACAATTCTAGTTTCACGTTGACCACCATTATTAAGCAAGGATCCAGATCTAGCTGCTGTCCAAGACTGAAGATAAGTCAGTGCCCATCCAGTCCTGGGGAGGACGGAGGTGCAGGGGTAGAGGAAGGATGTATACTGAACATGTACTATGCACCAGGCGCAGTGCGGGGCACTTGGCTTACTCTGCCTTTTTCTTCAGACTCAGGATGAGTCTTTAAAGAAGAAAACAACTGTAATAGCCTGTCACATATGGACCAGGCTTTATAGTTTACAAAACAGATTGTCATTTAACAACACAGTTGCTCTAAACAAACGCGAAAGGTAGGCAGGGTAATGACTAGGGGTTTCTAATTCTCAGATTAGGAAAATGAGGGTGGAAGGATGTTTTTCTAGGGTCACGTATCTAATACTCGGCAGGCCTTCTGGTACCCTATCCCACACTATTGACTGTATTTTTATGGACTCAAACTTCTTAAGCCATACTGATCCCAAAAGCCTCTTTCTGTCCAGTCATTTGTTTCACTCTCTTCAAACCATGTTGTCCAGCCTCATCTGTGCCAGAATTCCTGTAACTCCCCAACATAAAGTCAGCCAGCGCCTGACAGAGCACCCCCAGGCAAAAGGACACTCACCACCTTCAGATTTATTCTTTCTACTCATGAAAATGCATGGTGCACCTATTATGTGCCAGAGACCCCATAAGGCTCTGGAAACACACATGTGAACAAGAGATGCTGCCCCTCCCCTGACTGGGTTTTATATTCTAGAAGGCCATGATCATGAGTTCTCCAGTACTCTGCCTTCTCCATAGTCTCATTCCTGTAACAGTTCTTGGTGGGACATCATTTCTGGTCCTTACAACATCCCCGTGTAGACAGTCCAGCTGGCTAACGTCCCTTTCAGAAGGTAAAATAAGAACTAACATCTGACACTCTAGAGGGGCTCTGACAGAGGTTTGCAGAAGACCTGTGGTTGCTCATATAGCTTCTATTTCTCTCTCCCCTTCCTAACAGCACCCAGATATTCTTTTGAGGGGCCAGGTCTTCTTCACCATGTAGCTGCCATGAGGTTTGGGTGGGATTGTGTCCAATTCAGTTCTAGGAGAGCTCTGGTTCATACACATTAGCATAATGCCATTCTCTTAGCCTCAGTGACTGGTTTAGAAATGCACAGTAACCCAAGCCCATGAGAATATGGCAAACAAGGCTCTCTTACTCCCAAATGGGAAGAAGGATGCCTATAGTCTGGGTTGCAGTGGGCAGCCATCTCATGACCATGAGGAAAGACATCCTGAGGATGAAGCCAACACACAAAAGAGGGCAGAAGAGGAGCACTGCAGAGAAACAGAGCTGGAGGCCTGAAGCCCACCCTACGTCTGGACTTGCCAGTTTCCTGGTGTCGCACCCACTTTGTTCTGGATACTATACTCCATTAAATGCAGGCTAAGGCTGCATCAGCATTTTAGAAGACAAAAGCCACTGCTGGCTCATAATTAGCTTATGAACAACAAAAACTTCTGAGTCTCTTCCAGCTTGCTCCTCTTAAGGCAATCTCTCCCATTCTGTCACTGCACACTTTATTTTTTTTAAACCCAAGCGCAAAGCTTCATATTTATCACAATTTAATTTTAAACACTGAAAAAATTAAAAAGGTAGAGCAAGTAACAAAGATTCCCATTTAATACTCAGACTATACGTGAACAGGAAAATATTCCAGACCATGTTTGACATTTTAACAGACTATAATGTTTAAGCATCAAACCAGTGGTTTTCAGCCTTTTATGTTATACAGATCAAAAGGTACACAGAAAGTCAGTTGTACTTTTAAGCCACATTGTTTAAGAAGAGACAGAGTAACAAAACACAACTATAAACTCAGTCACAGTTTTAAATGAAGTTAGGGGGTTTTTTTAATCACAACGGCATCTGCCCTATTTTGGAAAACTGCACTGCAGACATGGCAAGGTGTATTATTTAGTACAAAGCCAATGCTTGGGGCACGTATGCATTGGCTTCAGCACAGAGACCACAGCACTAGGACCCTAAGTGGAAGCTTCACCCAGAACTCCCAGCAACTCTCCTCAGATCTCACCACAGCCCTGGGTATCATTACACACCACTGATCTTTTCATTACTTCATCTTTAAGAACATGATATTATACTCTACCCACTAATACAGAGGCACCCCAAACACAAGAGATAGCTTTCCTTACCTGGTCGCCATTCTCCTTTCTGAGCACACAACAAGATTCACACTAAGATCCCAATGGAGCTCTGGCAGGCCCTTTAAGACAAAGGCTCACGCCCTTTGCCTAAGCAAATTTGGCCTCCCCTACCTCAAAGAGCTGTTGGGAAAATAAAATAAGACCACAAAAGAAGAAGCACCTTGCACGGGGATAAACAAGAGACACAGGATAATACTGCTTTCTTTCCTCACAAATGCCCATAACACTGACATTTTCATTTTGGTCTTTCAATATCAAGAACACTTCCCACCATGCCAAAGGAGAAAGAAGGAAGCAATACAGTCACTGGCAACCTGAAATCGTTACTCCAGGTTTTCTTCCAGTGTTTCTGCCTGCCACCTTCTAAGAGCTACGCCTGACTTGGCTTTGCCACACATTTTATTAGCATTATTATAACTTGTCCATTGCTGACAAAATCAACTCAAGGAAAAAGGAAGAACATTTTGGTTCTTTTCCAGTTCTTAATCCATCCTAGTTATGGTTTCCCATGGTTTAAATGGAAACCACTAATTTTTTAAAACTTATTATAACATGTACATTGACTTTAAAAGAGAAAAGTCTTCTTTTGTATGATAGGACTCACCGACTAAGGAAAAAATGTCTTCCCTCTGATGAGTGCCCAGTGGAATAATGAAAACAACAGTGCACTGGGAATCAGGTGACCAGATTCTGTCTTCTGCTTTGTCTCTGAGCCTCAAATTTCCCACCTGTGGAAAATGGGAGAAGGCAGTTGCTTATCAATCTCTAGAGTCCTACCAGCTTCAGAACTTCCCAGGATTATAGAGTCTCTGACTGGGCCATATTGAGAATGACACCAGGCTTGAAATCCACAACTCTTGTGGTTTAGCTCTGTATCCCCTAAACTCCTAGGCAGTTGGTTCCTTGCACTTTTATTTCACTAATTTTTCTCAGAATAATAAGAAAAGAGAATGCTGGCATCTCAGTTCTCCTGGGAAAATAGCTTCATCTTAATAATGGAAGTGAAAGAGATAAATCAATTAGATACATTATAAGCAAGAAAAAACATTAACAGATAAATCTGAATTACACCAAATAAAAAGAGGAAAGGAATATGAGTTTCGAGACAAATTTCTAACTATGGGATCTAATGTCCCTTTTGAACTTCAGTTTCCTTGCCTGAAAAATGAGAGCCAGTGGGTGGCAGAGAGATGGACAATTTTGACACTTTCTGGAAAGTCCTCATGACAGGTTTTATTTCATTAAGAACTATTACTTTTTTGCTAAGGATTACACAATATATATTTTAACAGACAAGTATTCCAGGGCAGTGGGCTGTTATAAAACTTGTCCTTTGTGTATGCAGGACAAATCCACATACCAGAGAAACTACCACACCCATTTTCATTGTTGTCATTTTAAATATTTAACCAATCCTACAATTGTTTTGTATGTAATATCTCACTACGTCTTCAAATACCTGATAAGCTCAAAGTTGAGAGGGAGCTTTAAAATGACCCACATCAACTCTTCCAACTGATAGGAAGAGAACCCAGGCGTGGGGAGAGGTGGGGAGATGGCCACCCTAGGAGCCCACTGGTAGTGGCAGGCAGTCCAGGGGTTGCTCCACTAGATCCAGTCACTGCCCATATTGACGTAGGACACTGAGCCCCCCAGGCACAGGGACTTGCCATTGGTCACACAACCAGTTACACCCAGAGCAAAACCCGGACTGACACACCCAGGCCTCCAAACAACTGCCTGAAAGCCACTCAGTACACCCCAACAGCATAAAGAAATGAAGTAGGGAAAATGGAGCAGAATCAAGATGAGCCCAGGAAAACAATACAATTCCTGAGAGCTAGTGGTGTTCAAGGACCTCAGAATTCTGAAAGCCATTTCTACTGAAATGAGAGGGGCATAATTTCAAACTTGCTGAGAAATCGATTGTCAGGAGGCCAACATCACATCTGTGGACAGGTCAATTCCATGGAAAACAAAAAGAGAGCCCTCACCGCCAGCCCCATGAAAGCAAAGCTTCTTGCAGAGAGAGAGATAGAAATCAGAACAGTTTCCACAACAGCAGCAAAGAGCATCTGACTTCCCAGATTTCTAAACTTCACTGGAAGGAAAAGCTCTCCACCCTTGGCCCTGGGAGGCTCTCACTCACAGACTCTCCAGCTTCTCTCCATGCACAAATCAA
Source organism: Lepilemur ruficaudatus (assembly GCA_963574885.1). NCBI lineage: Eukaryota > Metazoa > Chordata > Mammalia > Primates > Lepilemuridae > Lepilemur > Lepilemur ruficaudatus. The sequence goes on from CAUYRT010055729.1 coordinate 76,229, forward strand.
AGTGGTCTCCCTTTTCCATACTCAACTTCTCTTTTAATAATTTTTTTTCTTCTTTTCCATAAAGAGAACAAGCAGCTTTGCTAAAGAACCGCTGCAAAATGATTGAAGTTCCCATGCAAACAAACCATTAGCAAAGTTCAAATGCAATTTAAATTACCAGTTGTTAAAGTGCTCCTCAATTTTGTGGTAAGTTTCCAAGGAGAATTACATGCTATATACTATTTAATTGGTTGTTTTCTATTTTTTAACATCCATTTATCGCCCCCCACACCCTTATATTTCAGAAGTGTCTATAAAAGCTTCCCTTTAAAAAATTATACATTGTTGAATAGATTAAATCTAAAGATTGAAATGTATCAGAGAAACAGCTGCAGGATTACGCAGCTCAGCAGAAATTGATGGTTTTGACACCACAAAACATGCAGAATTTTAAAATCTTAGGAATCACCTAGCAGTGCCCTTGTTCTTTAAAGATGAAGATACAAAGGCCCCAAAATGGAAAGGAAGGGTTGGCCTGAAGTCCTTTCCCTGGTCAGCGAGAGATTCAAGATGAATCTCAGCTCCAAACTCCCAGCCTCTGCCACCCCTTCCACATGGTTGCCCACAACTGGCAGCAGAAGATGATGGGAATAGTCAAGGAATTTAATTTTCCACCTGTATGTTTTAGAAGAGAATATAAAGCCCTCTTCAAGTATACTCCCGATCTCAAATGCAGAGATGGGCAATGGCAAGTATCTCTCCAAAAGATAAGAAAAGAAGTCTGATGAATGAATACAGTCAAAGGAGCCCAATCTTTAGACATTTTATGAGCAGACTTTTGGTAGGAAACGTCAAGACACTCATCTAAATTCATTAAATAAGTTACAGGACATCAAGACTGCAGATTTCTAGGGCTATATCTGGCCCCAAATTAGTGGCTGCCCCTGGAGGGAGAAAATAGAAAAATCAACACTGTGAAAGCAGGTCTTGTCACATCTGTAAATGGAGGGGATTTCTAGGGGCTATCAGGAATGCAGTGTGAAGGTCGAGGCTTTGATATTGGACTTTCATTTTAACCTTTCTAAGCTCAAGATTGCCTGTCTGCAAAACAGGGCTAATACCACCTACTTTATCAAGGTGTATGTGATCATTTCCTGGCATTCCATATCCAGTGTGTATAGCACAAAGCCTGCCAATAATATGTATTAATTCATGTTCACCCTCTTCTAAGATTTCTATTTCTCAAAGCTTGTGGTTCTGTGGTTCTAATTTATTTGGACTAAAAACTGAGTCCTTATAAGCCACGTATGTTTCCTAAGTCTGTTAGATACTGTACATACCCTGACTATAAATTCATTTATTTTATCTCTTAAAGAATAAAACAAAACACATTAATGAAAACGTATACAACTAAGTATTTTCCTTCAAAAGCAAACTTCTTGGAACTGCTATTTAAAAATAGCCTCTAAATCCAGTTTCTGAAACATACACACTAATAAAATTTCAATTTCATGTCCAAAACCTTATTTGAAATTTCCATCAACCCTATAAGAAAAATTTCCCTACTCTACAATGAGGAAACTGAGGAACAGAGAAGGTAGGCAACCGCCCAATGTTTTGGGGCTGGTAAGTAGTAAAGCCAGAATTTGAACCCAGGTGTTCAAAATCAAGCTCTATAATACGAGCTTTAGTAATTTATAGTTACGACTATAATATAGACAGCTATTCTGCTAGGGGCAGAAATAAACCTTTAAAATTCTACTATTTCACATTTCAGCGAGCTCTGAGATAAACAATGCCTACATTTTCAAACTAAAAAAACAAAAACAAAACAATGTTCATATTAGAAGCACATAAATCCTTCCTGAATTCCACCTTGCTGTTATGTTCTTAAGTGAAACACAAAGCTCAGAGCCCTGGCACTAAGCAGACATCTACTGGTATGTGGAAAACAGTCCTGAGAAGGGTTAGCAATGAGCTGTTATCAGGCCAATTCAAAAACAGAATTTAAATGGCTGGGTTTATGCTCTAAAAAATCATGGAAACCCTAGCATGGGCTTCTGAAGCTTCTCTGGCCCAAATGATAGTTGACACAATGTCACATGTTCTGCATTCAGAAACGGAGGTTTACTAGCACCTCCTGTCCTTGCTAAGGCAATGTGTGGACCTAGCAGGTGTAGATGCTGAGCTGGACATGCCTAGAGCTCTCAAAGAGCTCACAGCCTCACTGGGGACATGCTAGAACACACACGATAGAATGAAAAGCGTGCAAAAGCACAAGTACATGCAATGTCCTTCTGAGAATATGGAAGTTCTCTACAGATGTGACTTCTAAACTAAGCCTGAACACCCAAGAGGATTTCCATGTATGAGGAGGAGGAAAATAGCCCCAGGCAACACGATGTGCAAAGGCCTTGAGGAAGATGAGTTCAGGGTGTTCTCAGAGAAAGTGACTAATCTGGTGAAGCCAGGGACAGAGGACGTAGAGGGATGCAGTGGGACATAAGGCTGGAAAAGAATGTTCCAACTAGAACATGGAGGACCTTACGTTCCAGGCTAAACCACTTGGATCCAAGTTTTCCACTTGGAAACTTGTAGGTGCTGCATTTTGGGAAATAATACAAAAGAAAGCTTAGTGGTAGAGCCAGGACATCCCCTTAAGAAATGAAATCTTCTTGGGTGGTCAGCTTCCAAGCACAGCAAAGGTAGGAGTGTCTAAAGGAGAGCTCCTGGTAAAGGCACCACCCACAGAGAAGTCAGAGGGGAAGGCAGCTCTCAGAGTAGCCCCTAACCCTTAACCTCAGTGACCCTTTCCTCTAAGTCTGAAACTCTCACCCGCAGAACAGACTCATGGAAGACCTAGGCAAGAAACCAAGTCTCATGTTCCAAGCAGGATTACCATCTGTCTTCAGGGAAGTGCCAGCACCACCCAAATCCTTGACTCAGAAGAGATGGGATTGAGACAGACTCTTTCCTGTCTCTCAAGCAGCAGGAGCCAGAGGTCTATCTAGCTCAGACTGCATGGGCCTAAAGCTCTACTCTACAGAGATCACAGAGCTCAGGGCTAGGCCTGGCACCTTATGGCTGGGGCATCTGATTAATAATGAGCCTGCACTGTCAACAGTCAAGTTATATGGACAGTCAAGTTATATGGAATCCTCCTTTCCCTTAAAGGAGCCTTTTTAGCAGTTTCCACATGTCCAAGGCCTTAGGACGATACAATACACTCCCTGCCTTTAAAGAGCTCCCCAACTAGAAGGAGAAATAAGACAAAAGGTAGGAAAGGGCACCACAAAAGAAGCACAGATAACAATGCAAATTTTTGTAACACACTATGACACAGGATGATGTCATAAAAATATATAACGACAACAGGAGAAAAGAAAATTGTTGACAATTCCAAATTTAGACTACTTCACCAGGAGGCTTGCAGTTTTCATACTATCCGTGTCAACATAATGGCTTTCAGGGGGAAGCACCTATTCTATCATTTGCACCCATTTGACAGAGGAGGAAACTCAGGTTCAAGACGGTTAACTGACAGCCAGGAAATGTGACAGCTAGGACTCAAATTCAGATCCCACCCGCATAAGCACAGTACATTTGTACCCTATTGCCTCATAGCTAACTGTGGTGTGAGTTAGCAGAACAGAGAGATCACTTCTAATACGGGAAAGTGGATAGTTGGGAGCAGATGTGACCAGGAATTACTTCCTTCAGAAGGTGGCATCCGTGCAAAAGAGCAGGAGTTCTATGGATGAAAATGGGAGAGGTCATCTCAGGCAAAAGGAACAGCATGAGCTAAGGCATGAAGGTGAGAAAATGCAGGGTATGTCTGGGGATTGGCTGGGGATGTGGCTGACTTAAGGATGAGTGAGCAAGGGCATCGAGGAAGTCCACAGTGGACCCAAATGGTATCTGGGGCAGGAGTTTTCTCTTAATGCCATTAAGTACTAGAAAAATAATAAATGTTTCACAGCAGAGCTGGGGCATGGTGTCAGCTTTACGTGGGCTTCTGAGCTCTAGTGAGAGGGCTGTACCTTTCAGGACCTGGGCCAAGTCAGGAATAATGGGCCCTTGGGTCCTTTCCGGTCAATGTACAAAGGGGACACTGTTCCCTGGCTATGGCTTTGGGGTAAGAAAGTCTACACACCTACTTTATAGATCTTGACCTCCTTGAGAAAAGTTTCCATGGCTCATTAAATTCTAGGCCCCAGATGGAGCATGAGTACTTTCAACTGGCAAACACAGCATGGGGAATGGGACAGGAGTCCTAAAATCAAAGGAACTGCACTTGACCCTCGGATACCATATTAACTATGAAATCTTGAGCAAGTCACTTCCTTTTAACAAGGACACGGTTTCCTCATTTGTAAAATGGAAGCTATATACTTACATAGCTAAGTTCTTGTAAGAACAATTAATTTGTGAGATTAAACACAAGGACATGTGTTTGTACATGCAGGCTAACATGTCTAGAATAGGTGCTCCCCCTGAAAGCCACCATGTTGACAAAAAGTAGTAAAAAAATTGCCCGATCCTCCTGGTGAGGTGGTCTAAATCTGGAGTTGTCAACAATTTTCTTTTCTTCTGTTGAAAATTGAGCTGTATTCCCCAGGCAAGTCATTACATCTTTTTGTGCCAAATTGTTTTCATCTTTTAAATGACCTAGTAATCCCACTTTGGGCAATATACATAAGGGAATAATCCAAAAGAAAAAAAGAAGGCAATTTGTTCGGAGATGTTATTCATAGTGCTATTTCTAGCTCTTTATATATCCCCCTATTATAGCACTTATCTCACTGTGCTGTAATTATCCACTCCCCTTCCATACGCCTCCAAATTATCTTTGAATCGATCCCCAGCACCTAGCACAATGCCTGGCATACAGTAAGAACTCAATAAATGTTTGTTGACTAAATGAATGGGTAATATAAAAGAAATTTTAAAAGAAACTCGAATGAGCAGTAACAAAACACTGTTCTTAAGAGATGATGTTAAATTGATTTTTTTAAAAAACTGATAACTATATACTGCAAACTCTTTGAGGAGGAGTATGCGAAGAAGCCTCAGGAATGAGTTTTAGATGATTTAGTTTATGATTTCTGAGCATCTCTGGGCTCAGGCTGATGGTAGTGTAAGATTGCCAGGAAATACTCAAAAGGATGAGGTCACATGTGAGGTAGCTCTGGGCTCGTGGGTGGAGAACAGGGCTTGGTAAGGAATTCTGATTCTCAACCTGTTTCAGCCTTACCTTGCTGCAGGATGTTGACTAAATCACCTAACTTCTCTGAGCCCAGTGTCTCCATTGAAAAACTGAGTATTTGCAGGAAAGCCCAGCCTCTGGGCTTCCTCTATAAAGAGGAATTATAGAGAGCCAGCAAAGGCTAGCAAGTGTGAATTCAAATGTGAATAAGAAAGGAGGGCTGCTAGGTGCCCTTGGAACACAGTCCTCCAGCCACTGAGGGGCTCTCCCACTGGGCCTTCCAGAACCATCTTACAAGAGGGTTGAAGGCTCCTTACCAGGGAGTTCACAGGAGGCAGAAATCTCTGAAAGAACAGACAACATATCAAGAAAAAACAGTGTGTTAAATACAGCCCATAAAGTCAACATCACTCTGAATGTTCCTTATTCTTGGTGGGAAAGAATGCTTTATAAAAATACCCAGGGAGAGCAAAGGAAGCTGCACGTTCTGCAGGACTTATTTTGGGGCATTCCAACAGCTCTCGGCCAGGAAGTCAGAGACAGGAAGCCACTGTCCTCTATTCATTGGCCAGAAGCTCAAGGTTAGACACCAAACGGGAGGTGGGGGGAGTATAGTCCCTGGTCCTGGAATTCTAGTTGCTTATCTGTGTAATCCTCCACTGCCCATCTGTGTCTCCCAGATTCCTGCACGTTTAGCTTGACATTCCTCTAAAGGAAATCACACCTGATATCCTAGAGACAATCACTCCAGTACGTGTCCTCAACCTGCCCATTTCTCTGCTGCTCCAGTTCAACCTCCCTAGTCAAAATTACCACCACCTCTCACCCGGATTATAGCAAAAGTCACTTCCTAACCTTCCTGCTTCTACTCTTGCCCACTTCTTACAATCCAGCTCCCCCCACAGCAGCCAGAATGATGCTTCTAAAACACATTCCTGGACTAGGTCTAAGCAGCTCAGGTCTCTCGCTCACTGACACCTCCTAGCCCCTGCTGGCTTTCTCTCCTGCCTCTCCCCGTGCAGCCGGCAACCTGCCAGCACACCAGGCTCCTTCTATTTCGCAAACACAAACTCCTTCCCATGTCATAGCTTTTGCATGGACGTCTCCACTGCCTTCAACGCTCTTCCCCTGACTTTCACACGACTGCCTCCCTGTCACTCAGCTCAGATCTCGACTTATACATCACCTCCAAGAGCTCTTCCTCCACTCACTCACAGTCTGAGCGCACTTTGCCACCCTCCCCTGGCTTACTTATAATTCCTATTTACTTGTTGATTTCTTATCTGCCTCCTCCACACACCTGTACTAGAGTGAAGCTCCCACGGATCATTGCTCCGTGTCTTGTTCTTTGCTCTAAATGGAGTACTGGGATAGTGCCCAGAACAGTGCATGGCACCTAAGTGGGAACTCAATAAAGATTTACTAAAATTAAATGAATAAATGCCACATGTGGAAGAAACCTGACAGATTCTATAAAGGGAAAACAGCCCAGCACCGTGGCTAACATCTTGGGCTTTGGTGTCAAACAAGCATGGATCAGTAAAGCTTGCACTCAAGAGCTATGCAGGTTTGGGCAAGCTTCCTCACTTCTTCAGGTCTTACTTTTCTCAAAAATAAAATGGGGATAATAGCGCCAGCCTTGTGAGAGTGTTGGGAAAATTAGAGATAAACCACATAGCGTGCTCAGTGTACGGCTCAGAACAGACTAAATGTTGGCTGTCGGCAACAGCACCCTCCTCTTCCGGTTGAGAAAAGAGACTCAGAAAGGAGCAGGGCATTGCCCCAGTGAAACGCTGAGTCAGGAGCAGAGTCAGGTCAGAAAAATCACATCTCCAGCTTCTGCCCACAGACCTATAATAACTATTCCACAGACCTAATAATAACTAAAATCCTAGATATCATGCCATTTGTTTACATGCCTTGTTCCAGAAAGGATCTGAAGTATCTGACAAAAGATGCAAATAGTACATGATTTTTTTAAATGAGAAAATGGGGGAGAGAGACAGGAAAATAAACTAAAGGAAAAGGGAAACGGATACAAAAAATAAGAACCACGAGTCTCAGACCATTTGCTAGAGGTGGCTTCAAATTTGGCTCTGAGCTTCCCGGAGGCCAGTACAAAACAAAGGAACATATCTGTGTGCAGCCCTTTGGAACACCTGATGTATTGAAATGTCACAGCAGTGTGTGTCAGGAGGTGTCACTAGCAGTTGAGAATCACCCTGGTTTGTCACTCTCTTGCCAATCAGAATCTACTATTTACTTACTTTTTATCGCATGCACTCTGATACCAAACTACTTGGGTTCCAACCAGTCTGTTATTGATTGCATGGCTCTGGGCGCCTTACTTAACCCCTTGAAGCCTCAGGTTGTTCTTATTCTATGAAATAAAGGTAAAAAATAGTACCTAAATGTGTAAACAAAATGTGGTATAGCCGTTACAATAGAATATTATTCAGCCTTAAAAAGGAGAAATTCCAGTGCATGCTGTTATGTGGACGAACCTCGAGGACATTATGTTCAGTGAAATAAGCAAGTAACAAAAAGACACATATCGTATGATTCCACTTAGATGAGGTACCTAGGGTAGTCATATTCATAGAGACAAATGGTAGAATGGTGGTTGCCAGGGGCTGAGGGAGGGAAGAATGAGGAGTTGTTGGTTATGGGTATAACGTTTCAGTTTTGTAAGATGAAAAGAGTTCTGGAGATTCATTACATAACACTGCGAATGTACTTAATACTACTGAACTATACACTTAAAAATGGTTAAGATGGTAAACTTGATGTTATATGTATTTCACCATAATTTAAAAGAATATAAAAAAAATAGTACCTACTCACAGGCAGCTGTAGTAGTGACTCAGCAATTTAGATAAACTGTTTATCCCAGGGCCTGGCACTCAGTAAGTGAGCAAGTCATGTTGCTTGTCCTTACTAACAGTGTTAGTATTCACAGCGGTGTTATCAATTCTAACCTCTTGGTGCCCCCGTCCCTCAGCACCACAGGAAAAACTCCCAGGTTTTCATTCTTCGAGGCACTCTCCTCCCATCCCACGAGCAGGGAGGGCCCAGAGTCACTGCCCAGCCACAGGTGGTCAGAGGGAGAGACAAGTTGTGTGCAGTTTCCTGGGAGTTCTGTGCAAGGTCCTTCTTCCTAGTTACTTCAGAGCTGCTTAGAGAGCTGCCTCCCTCTCCTTTCAACACCGGCCAGAACAAACAGAGGTCTCAGAGCACTTCTGCTCTGTTATATCTGTCACCTAATGCCACTGGCATCAAAATACTTCCCCAAAACACAGCTCTTCCCTACGCTGGAGAAGCAGGTCCTCAAGTTGATTGGAAACTGAGCAGACTACAAAAAGTTACTTATCACAGCTGTGTAACATCTGGGGTGACGTAATAGGGTGGTAACCTCTGGGTCTCAGTCCTGCCTTGATCACATCAAAGCAAACTAAAAACGTGTGTGTGTGTGTGTGTGTGTCTATGTGTTTAAAATCTAGTCAGAATCAGGGCTCACCTTTGAATGGGAATAATACTCCAGAATTCTTACAGCTTCAAGAATAGTGGTAGAGGCTTAAACAGATAGAATGCCCTGCTCAAATTCTCTCAAGGTCCATTCACAATTTTCACTTCCACAGATGAAATGGAAATAAAGGTCTATACTATTCAGTAATACCTTCAGGAAAAGTTATCATCCCTTTTCAGGAATGGAAAAGACATAGGCAGCAATGCAGAGCAGAAAGTTGCATTCAAACAGCACTTACATGACCAAAAGAAGGGAAAGATAAGTAAAAACTAAGGAAGGAAAAAACAAAAAAATTAAATAAAAAAAAAAAATCCAGGCATCTGAGCCCATTTAACATGATGGAAAGAAGTCTGAACTGGGAGAAGTAGGTTCCAGTCCTCAATTTCCCATTGACTAGATCAGTAAATGTGGGCAGCTCTAGCATCTCCCAATTTCCTCATCTGCAACAGACTTCCATGGCAGCTTAAGTCTCATGGAAGGAGAATGAACTGAGAGAGATCAGGGTTCCAATCCTACCTAATTAGCCATGTGTCTTCAGAGCAAGCGAGCTACACTCCCCAGGCCTCCGCTGCCCGTTATATGCTGTGAAATGAGATCGATACACAGAATAATCTCTGAGACTCTTTCCAATTCTGACAGTCCATCAAATCTGCACAACATCCTGCACATAAGGTAAGGTATTTATTCCGGAATGTGGATGCCACACAAATGTTATACACCAGCATTTTGCATATCCTTAAGTCCAACCATAACTGTTTTTCAAGCTAAGACCACCCCTCCTCAAATGTCCACAAACATCCCTTTTGGCTTGCTGCTTCAGCCCTAGCCATCACAGAGATGACAACACTCCCAAATTATCTTTCTTTTTATTTTATTTTATTTTTTTAATTTCAGCATATTATGGGGGTACAAATGTTTAGGTTATGTTCGTTGCCTTTCCCCCCATTCCCCACCGAAGACAGAGCTTCAAGCATGTCCATCCAAGTTATCTTTCTACCCAACTCAAGCTCAGCCTCACGTGGGAGGAAATATCGGTCTGATTTTTTTTTTTTTACAAACACATACAATTTTTCCTTAGGCAGACCTTGTTTCTCAGTCTCACTGTAAGTTCTCCCCTGGGAAAGCAGCTGTCCACACCCACAAATTAAAGCTACCAGCACCCCCAGCAACATGTCCCATCCCCTGCTAGCAAGCCGACCCACAGGCCATAAGCCCCAGTCTCTAAGCAGAAATGCCACTCAGCGTCTGGCAATGACAATGTACTCACTCGACGTCCGGCCCCACAGGCAGCTGGCCTTCCGCTGGCCGTCGCTCCCCGTGGCAGGCCCACAGTCCACTACAGGACACAGCAAGGAGGTGGTCCCGAAGCTCCAGGGAAACAGAACTGAGACACGGTCTCCTCAGCTTCCAGAACAAGGGGCAGAGGAATGGAGAGGGAAGGGTGGGGGCGGGGGAGGGGGACGACTTTGTTTCTGGAAACAAGAATTCAAATCCTGCTTCTCCTAAACCCTGAGTCACTCCTTCTCTTCCAATAGATCAGTGCGGTGGGTAAACATTTCCAAATATGGAGAAGCAGACTGGAGGATGTCAGAAAAATCACCCTTCTCTTCTCTGGCACTTGAAGAACATGCCCCACTTAAGACAGAATTCCTTACTCACAGTAAATTATTAACCCCCAAAGAAGTGGAGTCTCAGCCCTCCCTTACACTGACTTGTTTCGGGAAAAAGTCTCCCCATACCAAACAAGGAAGTGACTGGTTTGAAAGGCTTTAAGTCCACCTTCGGAATGAGACTATCCAGAATGCAACTACATTTATGAAATCTATTAATTTGGAGGAGGAGGAGGGATTTTGGGGGGATGAACCCGAGAAGGTTGGCAAGCATATAGTTCACGGTTCCTATGCTGGTAGGTGAGTTCTAAAGCAACTCCTCCCCTCGGTCCCCGATCCCTGACTCTCCTGGACTGGGAGTCCTCCCGGGAACTTAGTTTTGTGTGTGTTCTTCATGGGGCAGACACCAGGCTTGAAGACTCAGAGTAAAACCAGACTATCAGGAGAACATTGTTTTTGTTGGGGGACAGGGGGTGAATTGCCCAGTTTAATTTGTAAAATTAATTCCAACCCCAAGGTTCTGCGATGGCTCAATTGAACCAGTAAAGCCAATCAGGAATGAATCTGAACTGAAATGACTCCAGACTGAGTTAGAGGAGCAGAAAGAGAGCTGAGACACTGGGGAAAGTGGAGGTGTGAGGAGGTAGGGGTCTGCTCAGAGAAGGGAATCCAGGTATCATACCTGGCTTCCCAGCGGTCCTATTGCCTGCTGTGATGTTGTTCTACTGTTGGCAGTAAAGGCTTTCTGGAGGTCAGATGAACCTTTTCTTCAGAATCATCACCCATTTCCTGGCTTTCCAGCATGTACCAGACTGTTTGTTCTCACCCCTAGGGAGCCTTCAAGCTATAACCTGTACTGCTCAGGGGAAGGATAGGCCCCAAGCCCCAAGCCCCAAGCCCAAGTCAGTCACTCATTAGGATTTTAGACAAGTCAGTTTTCCTCCTGTAGATTACATTTTCTCATTCACAAATTGGGTGGATATCCAGAAATTGTTCAACGACATGCTCTAAAAGCAGCTTCTATTTGGTCTATCCAAATAATCATTACACATTTATTTTGCTTACCGATTTTATGTTTTAACAAGTATGCCACACACAAACATTTCTTATTTACTGCATGTTTAATAAATGAATACAAATATCAGTAACTACTAAAATAGGTAAGAAAACAAGATCAGAGAGCCTTCCACCACATGCCAGAACCAGAACCCAGCACAGAGCTGTTGCCACTGTGGCCCTCCTAGGGGCTCAAAGTTAAGCCTAAGAGGGGAAAAGGATGGTCCTCATCTGTCAGAATGCCCCTTCCAGCATCCCATCAGGAGTATCTCAGCAGAGAAAAGAGACATCCCATGGAAAAGAACTGCCCAAGGATGGCCTGGAAACTCTTAAAACCAAGGTGAGCCACAGGGATGGATATGAAAACCAGAGCGGAAGACTTTAAATTTACTCCATCTTGCAAAAGATACTTGGAGATCAGTTTCCACATGCACAAAGGGACCCTGCATTTCCTTAATGTATGTGCGCTTCTCTTGTTCCTGGCCACTAAGAACCATTGGCTCTGGGATCTTAAGAGGAGAAAAGGCCCTAAAGGCCACGGAGCCCATCGCCTGCCCCATTCGTGACTCTCCCCATGGTATTCCTGAGGTCCACAGTGAGGCAAAGATCATTGTCTCCTGCAGCTGTTAATTTCACTTTGCACCCAAAAGTTCCTCCTTATATGGAACTAAAATCTGGCTCCCTGATTCTTAAACTCCCTTGTCCTCAGCCTGCTTCTTAGGACCATGTGTCAACCTACATCTGACTCATAGGTTTGACATTTTTGTAGGTGAATATGTACAGCCATCCCTTAGTATCCGTGGGAGATGGGCTCCAGGAACCCTCAAGGAAACTGAAATCCACAGATGCTCAAGTCCTTTATATAAAATCATGTAGTATTTGCATATAACCTACTTACATTCTTCCATGTACTTTAAATTATCTCTAGATTACTTATAATACCTAATACAAAGTAGATGCTTTATAAATAGTTGTTATACTGTATTGGGCTTTTCTGTTTTTTGGTTTTTGGATTTTTTTAGAGATGGGGTCTCGTGCCATCACCCAGGCTGGAATGCAGCGGCAGGATCATAGCTCACTGAAGCCCCAAATTCCTGGATGCAATGGACCCTCCCACCCGAGGCTCCTGAGCAGCTGGGATTACAGGTGTAAGCCGCCACATCTGACCAGTGTACTCTTTTTTATTTGTATTATTTTTAATTGCTGTATTCTTATTTTTATTATTTTTATATTTTTGAGCTGTTGGTTGAATCCACAGATGCAGAAGTCACAGACATGGAGGGCTGACTATATATACAAACAAAGCTCTCTAAGATCTCAGCCCTCAATCACTCTGCTATTCTCCTGACCACATCACACTGCTGACTCCTAATGTATTTGTTGCCAACTTGAAATCCATTCTTTTTGGTTTTTTCCAATGTGTTACTGCTAAGCAATCCAATCACTGTATGAACTGCTGGCCTTGTGGAATCACAAGACATACCCTATTAAATACCAGGCAGATGGACTTCTTTAGCTTATTGAGAAACTAAAGAAGACAGGCCTTCAAGGCCAGCTCTCTATCCACCTCTCCCCTCTGCCCAGACCATATCCCTACCCTTTGGTGGGGAAGCTCAGGGATGCAGATCCCATTCCCAGGTCCCCACTCCTGCTCTCCAGCCCTGCAAGACCTAAAACTGTCTCCAGGATACAAGGCTGTTCCAAGGAACACTGAGAGAGACAGCTCTGTAGGAAAGGAGGGTCTTGTCAACACAATTCTCAGAATAACAAAGCAGCTGGCAGGCAGGGCAGCAGGGTCAATTTGCTAATCACAAGGCTGAGAGCTTGTGATCCCTGACAACTCCAGCACCATTCTGGACCACAGTGTCTTTTAAAAAAGAGATTTAACAAATGTTATTTTCTTTCACAGTTCTGATGGCACTCTTTGAATTCAAGGTCCGTGTAGTAGGAACAATGATGCCTGCCATTAGTAGTGTGCTTTACTCTTTACTAAACACTTTCCCAGACAGTCTCCTTTAGTTCCTCTGACAGCTCCTTCTAGAGGCAGCATTATACCCAATTTAGTGACAGGAAAACCGAGGCTCAAAGAGATTGAGTATATTTCAAGGTCACACCACCAGTAAGGAGTAAAAGAAACACTGGTTTAGGATTTAGACTACTTGAGATTCCAGTTCCAATTCTGCTCCACACTGTCTGACCTCTGGCTAACTGTTTAACTTTTCTAAACCTCTGTTTCTACACCTGTAAATTAGAGATTAAAATAACCACTCTGCCTACCTCTCAGAGCAGTTATAAGGATCATATGAAATAATGAGAGTGAAAGCCCTCTGGAAAAGGGAAGGCATTATAAATGTGTAAGGGATTACTGTGTGATTACTTGTAAATGACTATGCATTCCATTACAAATACAGAAAGCGATGAGGTCATTCGCAAGACAAAGAAACAGTAAGGCCCTGGGAATTAAAGGAAAATGATTTGATGTTCTACAGGGTTATGTCTATATGCTGCTCACCCTTGCAGTTCAAAGAGGAGCAGCAGCTGTCAGATTTTCAAACTCCAAGTTACATATGTCTACAGAACAGCTCAAGACAAAATCTCCCTTTTCAGCTAAAAGCAAATGCTGGGCCAAAAGGAGGTAACAGAGATGGATGTTTGAAAGACCCCCTGAGATTCTCAGTTCCGGAAACATGGCCTGCAATGTTTTCCTTGGAGAAGTTGTTAGAAACACAGGCTCCAGTCTCTCCGAAATAAGCCCGTGGGGAAATAAACATACAGTAAGGAGCTATTTACCAAAGAGCACTGAGGAAGCTCCCAAGCATGAATTAATCAAGGGCACAAGGTATTTCAAGTTGCAGATACCAAAAAGATAGTAATCTCCAACCCATTAAATGTCCCAGTCCAGCTCACAGAAGCTCCACCTGGAGTTCTGGCAGCCCTGGCAGTGGCCAGCAGACTGGGCCAGCAGATGAGGCTCACTCCCTTACCAGAGGTCTTGCTGGAGATCACCTGGGGGCCACAGGGGACCCACAGGGCCCTGAGAGTGAGCTGGTCTGGCTTCCTTCAGGCGTCTCCCAACGCGTAAGTTGTCAGGATTCTCTTCAATTCCTGCAAAGAGCCAAGACATTACTGCCATTTATGGAGGTGCCAGAGCTTCCCCAGAAATCCATTCCCAAGGCTAATGAGCACACAGCTCAGTGTTGATTATTTTCTGGTTGGCACTTCATCATGTGCTTTGAGAAAGGCACTAAGTTAATTTATTGCATAGATGTGTGAACACCCACTATGTGTGCATGCTTCAATCTCCAGGGATGCTGCAGCAAGGAGCTGTGAGATGCAGACAACTTTAAGGAGCTCACAAGCCTCACGCAACAAAGAGGATGACCATAATGAAGGACAGGACGTGGCAAACTCCATGAGTTCCATGGATCCCTCCCAGTGCGTGGATTGGACTTTGGGGCTAGGTATTAAAAGTAGGGCAGGTGGTGGAGATGAAGGAGCAAAGAGCATTTCAAGCAAAAAGGATTTGAACCCTGGCAATGAGAAGATATGTCCAGGAAGCAGCAAGTTAGAGTCAAGCTTAGTTAGAGAAGGTATAGGCCACTAGTGCAAGAAGTGGGCAAATGGGTGGAAATAAACAGAGGTAACTCAGAAAGGCAGACTGAAGATAAATTGTTGTCAGATAAAGTGATTGGATTCTATTTCTAAAAGCAGGATTTTTGTTTTGTTTTGTTGTTTTCTGAGAATCAAAGCTCTGATTACACCATTGATGAGGTTAAGAAAACAGGCTCTTTTGCTCCTCACTGCCAAGTAATAACAACAATAACTATAATTTAATGAGTGTTTACTCTGTGCTTGGTATTATACTAAGCACATTACCTGCATTACCTCATTTAATCCCAGCAACAGTTCTGTGAGCTAGGCAGTCTCACTCCCATATTACAAATGAGGAAATAAACACTTAAAAAAAAAGTAAGATGCAAGAGGCCTGGATTAACTAATTCACAGGGCAAACTCAACCCCTTGCAATTCTAGACCGTCCTCCCCAATTTCAGCCCTCTTTCCTCTTGCCCAGATTTTCTCAATCTCATTTCTATGAGATGAAATCCTCCTCACATAACTAGCAGGCATGACAATCACACATAATAAACACAACTATCTGCAAAAATAGTTGACGAAATTCCTTATTTGTTTCTGTCTCTCTTTCAGGCCCTTGGGATCAAGAACCTT
The DNA here is from genome assembly GCA_963574885.1 of Lepilemur ruficaudatus. Taxonomy (NCBI): domain Eukaryota; kingdom Metazoa; phylum Chordata; class Mammalia; order Primates; family Lepilemuridae; genus Lepilemur; species Lepilemur ruficaudatus. Next base: position 91,833 of record CAUYRT010055729.1, read on the forward strand.
GCCTTTGTTCTCAGTCTGTGCACATAGCAGATACTCAGTACTTACAGGTATTTAGTTAGACAGTGTCTTGGAAGGTTGGACCTGGGAGATAACACAATACTGGCTGTAATTTCAACTCTTTTCTGCACAGAAATCGAACCCATCACAACAAGGTTCCCAGCGTCCAAAGGGAAGACAGACAGGTTGAAAATTGTAGTCAAGAACCTTGTACAGGGGCATCCTAAAGGTCCTGTAGCTACTCAGAGGCCACATGGCCCTGAAACTCCAGCCAGTGCTCAAAAACCACAAAGGGAGCTGGACAAATTAAATATTTCCTTGAAAAAGGAAAAAAGCCATGTCCCACCAAGATGGGAATTTGGGTTAAAGAAGATACTTCTAACAAAGTGCCCCAGAGTTAAGGGACCTCTAGGCTGGGAGATTGGGGAGGTCTCAGACCCCTCACACCTTGTAACTTATGGTAGGCTTTGTCCCTTAGTGTGAGTAAAAGGGATTATTACAGTGCTTTTAAAACTTCTTCTTTCTTAGCAGCAGAACTTTTCCTTTAAATGAATGTTTTGAAGATGTTTAGCTTGTTCCTTCCCCCATTTTTTGCCTTCCTAGGCACCCCAACCCCAAGGCTGCCCCTGGAGTCTCTCAGGCTCAGTAGAAGCACAGCTTGAAAATCACCAGCCTCTTCAGCTCTTTCTTCATAGTACCTTCTATCTCTGATTCCAGTAACATCCAAGGTCTGAGATGCACCTTCTTAGCAAGCAGCTTTACATTCTCACCCATGAGAGAGGCAATATATGGTTTAGGTGTAGAATAAGAAGAAAGAGGTCTCAAGTTAGAAAACTTGGATTACAATCTATTTAGGACCTGTGTTCTCTCAAGGAAGTTATTTAACCTTTCTAAACCTCAGTTTTCTCATCTGTAAAATGGAAAATAATATTGTTTCTCTACCTTCTGAGGCTTTTATGAAAATTAATTTAATAAACTAGTAAGCAGAATGCCACAATAAGTGCTGAATTCTGATCACCCCATCCATAAATTTACCTAAGTCCACAAATGGAAAAGCAGGTAGCACTGTGTTCAAGGCAAAGAAGATGCCCAATAAGTAGCAAAAGGCTCATTTCTTTTCCTCCTTGCTCTCGTGGGCATATTCAACCTGAACACTATGACGGCAATAAAGAGTTACTGGAAGAAACACATTTTGTGCCCCAGATTCTCTGTAGTTCATCTTTGAAAAGCTTGTGGTTTGTCTCTGGAATCTTTGAAACTCATGACCATCTTAGACTTCTGAGAACGACAAGCAAGACAATGGAAGGTGGAGAAAAGTGAGTTCCAGAGAACCACTGCTCTAGGTCATTGGCACAGGCGGAAGTGTTAGACTTGGCATCCCCACTCCCAGCTTCCACACCCGCCCGCTGGGTGGCCTGAGAAATCCCATCTGTTCTTTGAGCCTTAATTTCTTTGCCTGCAAAATGGAGGTGAAAACAATCCCATCTTCCAAATTTGTTGTATGGAAAAAAGGAGTTAATAAGCATAAAAACTCTTGAAAACTTCATAATTCTACACCTATACAAAATATTAGCATTTCTATTACAGCCTCAAGTAAAAAAGTTGAACCACTATCAAAAAAAATAACTTAGAATTTACCCAAAACTTGAGAATCTCCCTGTCTTGAGACCCCTGCTCCAATTTCAGGATTCCCTGCTGCTCACCTAAGTTACAGCAACAGGTTCGTTCCCTGCACACACTGAAGGTGCATTTCATTGGGACTTTACCAGCTGACTCCTCCCCAGGGCTCTGAACCACACAAAAAATAATGTCCACCTGCCCTCAGGCCAGATTCTGGGCCTCCAGGATGGGCGCCAATCTATCTTCCTAGCCACATTTCCCATTCTACCGCTACATGAATCCCTGGCTCCAGGCAAGAATGTACCCCCCACTCCACACAACTCTTGAGATTTGACTCATGCTTTCCCCCGACCCCCATGCTGCACACCTAAATCTGAGTGCAAAATCTCTTTACTGCACTGTGGGGAAGTGAACTTTTGGGGAGTGTTCTTGATTGGGGTGTAGTCAATGGCACCTTCACCCTCTCTGTACAGATGGTCCCACCGATTCCCAGTACATAAACATAAATATCATAAGAAGAAAGACTTCTGTAATTCTTTGTAGTCGACAAAGCTTTTTAAATGCTTGATATCAAATATGACCACAATGCCTATTTTACACACTTTATAGTAAGTGGCTGCACCTATAGCCATGTGCAAGCCTTTGGCTCCCGAGCCTGGCACACTGTACTCTCCCCTGCAAGAGGGTGCGATTTAAACCCTGCTACAAAAAGTGCAGGGAGGGTCGCACAGCCAGCTCACCACATGACTCTGGACAAGTCTCTTTCCTTCTCTGAACCACAGTTTCTTCATCCATAAAATGAGGATTCTCAAATCACCCCATATACCTACACACCCTAATCCCTCCCCCTGAAAGACTTCAGAAATGAAACTTCAGAGAGGAACTAACAGGTTAGTATCTCACATATGTTTGGTCAGTTCCAATCCTGAGCTTCCCCCTCCCAACTCCAAAGCCCATCTAGAAAGAAGGAAAAGGGACTGACCCGAATGTCAAAAAGCCACCACGACCCTACAGGGCAGCATAGGGAACCCGAGCAGCAGCCATCACCACGCAGACAAACAGGCCACTCCCCGAGAACAACTGCAATCATGGTCACAGCACATGAACCTTGTCAGCAAATTGCCAGTGTGATTGGCAATTTGTAATAAGCTCAAGATGCAAGAGCATTGATGCAGACAGCACAGTATGCTCCCTACATGCCTCAAGGCCTATGAGCTCCACAAGGGCAGTCACTCAATATTCTCAGAAGATTCACATCTCTCTTCAGTGTCACCAAGTACTGCTGCCACCTGACCACAACACGCGTTTGGATGTGAGACAGTACTGTGTGGCCGGCCACCAAGCCCTCTCTGTCTATTCTGACTGCAAGAGCTCTCCCAGGACCACAGGATCCTACATCTGGCAAAACGCAGGTACCAACTAGTCCAACTCCTGTAAACCACCATTTGTCTGGGGCAGCCATTCATTCAAAAAGCGTTACTGATGTCTACACGATGCACAGCAATAATATGAGGCTAATCTCTGCTCACAAAGACCCTGCTCCGATATCTTAAGTGGCTTCCCAAGGGCAACAGTCCAATTGTTTTACCTAATATCTCAAGTTTCTCCATAACCCAGACCCACCCTCTATTCCCCCGTAAGCTTTCTCCCACTGCCACTTGTCACACACTCCGCTTTCTTCAGACTGAACTCTCAGTTCACTTTGTCCCCTCTGCTTGGCCTGCTACCCTCTGCCCCAACAGCAACTATCCACACCCTACACATCCATCAAGCCCACTGGTGGTTCTCAACAGGAATGTGATCACCCTTTGGAGAAAGACAGCCTTTATCTCCAGTGTCTCATGCATTACAGGACATCTAGCATCCCTGGCCCTGAAAACAAAATGCCAATGGCAGCCTGGCCTTCAGTCACTGAGATAACACTAAATACTCTGCCACATTTTCAGACGTCACCAACTGAGAATCACTGGGCCATGGCCACCCTACATGAAACCACCCAGTAAGAACAACCTCTCTTCCCTGCATTTGCTCAGCCTGCTATTTAGGGCATTGATCACTGTCTTCCTTGAACTGTTCTTACGACGCACTTGACTTATTCCTGTTCCCAGGCTGGGGCTCCAATGGACGAAGCCCTGACTTGTCTCTCCCCTCATTGCCAAATCAAGCTCAGGGTCAGGCTCATAATAAGTGTTCAATATATGTTTATGAACAAATTATGTAAACAAGACAACTGTCCTAGGCCACGACTCCCAGGAGGAGATTGAACTGAACTGGAAAATAACAGATCAACTGCTGTTGTCGAAACTAAGGAGAATTCAATTCAAAAACTGAGAGTGGACAAATGGTCTGCTTTTTCAGGATATTAAGTATATTAATTTTGTATAAACATAAATATTGTTATAATTAATTATATCACAGTATTATAATTAATTATAAACATTAAGTATTTCAGGGTAATAGCTCCTGGGAATTTCTGAATGAATGCGTTGGGGCAGATACATTCTCTCAGTTGGCTCAATCAGAGTCCATGTCCACTCTCTAGAGTGCCTTTCCACACTGCAGAAGCAGACTGTTAAAAACTATATTTCCCACACTTTCTCAAAGCTAATAAATTAGATCCCACCAATAACGTGTATCTGAATGAGATGTGGAAGGTGGAAGTGAAGCTAAGTCTTCCTCCTGCCATTTCTACTGGCAAGTAACACCATGAAATGATGAAAGTCCAAGGCCAGTCCATCTGGTAAGCCAGCGGCCAGTCACCAACTATGAGGATGTTGAGAAAAGTTTCAGAGGTCATAGCAGTGGCTTCCAAATCACATCTTCCTTATCGCTAGATTAGGGCTCTGGAATAAATTCTCAAACCCAATAGCTCCAGACATAGCCTTCTGGATCCCACTGCTCCAGTCTTTCCAACAATTTTGTTAGTATTTCTTTTCTTGAATTAATTTATTTCCAATTAAATTACATGGAATGTCTTTCCTGGACTTATGCCTGTTAGATGCAGGAGGGAAAAAAATAGATCAATTAACCAATCATTCATTTCTCTATTTCTTTATCTGCCCCAGACCTACGTCTGTATATACCTAGACCTCTCTTGCCTCTGTTAGGGAACAAAAATATCTCACTTTACTATACTGAGCCAAATAAACCTAGAACTCCAAGGTAACATAGCTAACAGGTGTAACAAGTTAATCAGAATTACACAAACTAGTTTATGGTCAGCATAAACTCTAATTTATATAAAATGAAGTGTGGTTATACCATAACTAGGGGCTCTTTCCTGAGATTTCCTGGATGGATCTCTTTGTTTACCAGATTTGCCACTGAATCCCTCAGCACCACACAGGCTACATACCTGGCCCATCTACGTCTGCACAGCCCAGCAGCACAGGCTTCCAGAAATGTCTGCTCCTGTCCTTCTCATCTCTTTAGCCAAAAGGAGCCTGTGGCAGATTGTACTTTCCAACAATGGCCCCAGGAATATCCCCATTCTCTTCCAGAATTTTATCACTTATTAAGATGTGGAATCTCTTTCCCTGCCCCTTGAACCTGAGTGAGTTTGAGACTACTCCAACCAAAGGAGCATAGTGGAGTGATACAGCTTCCACCTGGCACCTGCTAGTGCTCGTTCTCACTCTCTCTCCCTCTCTTCTCTTCCTCTCAAGTCTTGCCCTTTAAAACCAGCATGCTGTGAGGAAGTCCAGGCACCTGGGAAGACCACATGTATATATTCTGAGCAACAGCCCCAGCTAAGATCTCAGCTGATATGTGAGCGAATGAGCATCCCGATGCCTCTAGTCCCAGGTGTTGTGGAGTAGAGATGCCATCCCCTCTTTGTTCTGTCCAAATTCCTGACCCAGAAAACCCATGAGCATAATAAACAGCAGTTGTTGTATGCCACTGAGTTTGGGGCTAATTTGTTACACAGTAATAAGCAACTGGAACAAAGCCCAGCCCTTTCTTCTACTTTCACCTGGTACCTGCTCTGACCATGCAGACGTGCCTTCTTCAACTGATGGCCCACGTTTCTCGTGGACACTTGTTTCTCCAGGGCTCTAAGTGGTGGGCGGGCCTTGGGGGTTCTGAGACAATAACAGCTCTAGGAAGACAGCACAGTTAATGGAGAAAGCAAAGAAATAACATAAACAACAGGGTCCACAGCCCCTGTCTACTCAGTGTCTACCAAGTAAATGTGAGGAGGCAATGCTACCTCTCTAGGCTTCCATTTCCTCCTCATTGTATCATTTCAAAGCTGGAAGCATAGTAGTTAAGAGTGCGGTCCCTGGAACTACCTGCCTAGGTTGAAGTTCCAGTTCTGCCACCACTCACTGGTGGCCAGAGGTAAGCTGCCTAACCTTGTGCATTTGTTTCCTTATTTGTAAAACAGGGATAGCAACAGCACCTTCCCCATTAGGTTTGTTTAGGAGACTGGGTGAAACACTCCGAATAAAGCAGCAAAAACCCTGACTGGCACATAGTAATTGCTCGCTAAGTGTCACCAAGTGTGCAAACCTAGGAGCAATCTTGGACACAGGTACAAGTCCTATTTTACAAATGAGGAAACTGAGACTCAGAGATTACATAAGTTGCTCAAGGTCAGACAGCTAATAAACAAGGGGTAGAGGCAGGATCCAAATCCAAGTCTACAGCCTTCCACCTAAATCCAAAGCTCTTTGCACCTCAGCATCCTGCTTCCCAATATGCACACCTAATGGAAAAATGTATTTAACTGGAAGGGGAAAAAGCAGCCCAGACATAACAGGGTTGTACCTTGGGAGCTTTCTGGGCATCACAGGATGATAAGACCAATGTCATAAGCCCTGCCCTTCAGCACAGTCAGCTCCTGTGGGTAAAATTAGCTCAGCTCTGCTCCACTGCTGCCTGGAGCCCCAAGGCAAAACTCACCCCAGGCACAGTGCAACCTCACCTGACCCTCATTCTTAAGAAGGGTCCCTCATGCACCTCATTAGGGCCTGAAATGACTCATTTTGCTCTTTCCTGTCTCTGGCTGCTGAGGTCACCTGTCTGCTATCCAGAAAGGCAGCTCCAAAGGAGAGGTAAAGAAGAAAATACAAGCAACCATTCTGCAATCGTTTCCTCCAAGGCAGCTCACAAGCAAGGACAGGGAGGCCTGCCTGCCATGTCAGCTGTGTGCTGGGGGACAGAAGCTCTGCTGAGTTACACAGCCCAGCTCAGGAGCAAATGACAGACACTAGTACAGGTGTACTCCTGAGACTACCCTGCCCCCCTTGTTTTACTCTAGTGGTGATGGCATTGACCAGGGCATGGGCCTATTCCATTTCCTTAAGTCCGATAGAACACAGCACAATGATGATGACCACAAGGTCTCCTCTGCAAATTTCCACCCCAATACAGAATTGAAGGCCAAGTTCAAATGTCACCTTTCCTAGGGCATTCCCTGCTCCCATCTCTACCTGGCTAAAATTTATAACGCAGTTCCCACAATGGCTTATCTCTACCCTTTATTTGGCATTTATTTGTTCAACAAATATCTTTTGTGCACCTATTCTGGACTTGAGGACACAGAAATGAAAGGAGTAACCCTTGCCCCTAGGAAATGCAGCCAAGTTCAACAAATAGCCTAAAATGGAGGAAGTGGAGGTAACAGGGGGCAGAGGGGTATTCCTAGCAGAGGTGTTATCAGAGCAAACTCTTAAAGGCACGTGGGAGCTATGCTGACAGGCTGGGCCCTGGTGTTCCAGACAAGGGGACAGTATGTGTTATGTCATGGAGGCTACAGAGAATCCCAGGCATATTCCTGGAGCACAGGATTGCTGAGATTAATGAGATGAGGACAGAAAGGAGCAGGGGCCAAATCGCCCCCTGCTGCTTTCTATCCCTGTTCTTTAGTTCATGCAAACGATTTTTGGATTTTACACTGAATGATGAAGTCATTGGAGGATTTTTAAAACAAGGACATAACATGAACAGATTTGCATTTTTGGAATATCTCTCTGGAAGAACAGAGAATGGAATGGAGGAGGGGAAGAAGGGGAAAAGAAGGCCAGTTGAGAATTATTGAATGCTCCAAGAGAGAGATGCTGAGTGCCTGAACTGTGGAGGGCTGGGTTGGAGTTGTCACCATGGCTGACCCAATAAATGAGGACAAGGAGATGCAAAGCAGGGGGAGGGCAGGAAGCATGCAGCATGAGTCTCAGGTGACTGAGCAGATAGCCAAGGTGACAATGCTAAAAGACACACTGAGTTTCACATAACTTAAGCATGTGTCTGGAGCCCAGGAGTTCCAAACCAGAGATAACCACCTAGGAGTCTTGAGCCAAAGCTCTGCAATCCCTACGTTTATGGACTATGAAGGAAAAAGCCAGCAAAGGAACCTAGGGGAGAGACCAGAGAGGTAATGGAAAAATGAAGAAAGCCAAGACAGTGAGAGTGGTCAACAGTGACAGGACCTCAGAGGCCAGAAAAGAGCAATGCTCAAAAGAAACGAATTTGGCCAGGACCTGAGCAAGAACAGCTTCCATCAGACTGAAATGGCTTAAGAAGCCAAAAGAAGGTGAGGAAGTAGAGAGAAGTGGAAAGGCAGAGAAGACAGAAGTGGGGTGGCATGCTCTCAGACAAAAGCAGAGTCTGTACAGATCTTCCCCTACTGGAGAAGAAGCTTCTAGAACAGTGGTGTCCAAGAGAAACAGAATGCAAGCCACGTATGAAATTGTCAATTTCCTAGCAGCCACATTTTTGAAAAGAGGAAACAGGAGAGATCAATTTTAATACTATATTTTATTTAACTCAATACATCCAAAATATTATTTTAAGAAGTAATGAACATAATAAAGTTTATTAATAAGGTATTTTCCTTTTTTTAGCACTAAGACTTTGAAATCTGGTATTTTATTCTTACAGCACATCTCAATTTGAACTAACCACATTTTAAATCCTCAACTGCCACATGTCATTCTAATTTAACTTTAATGAATCATGGCTCAGCATGGTAGCTGGCAAGCTGTGTATTTTTTTTTTAATAATATGACAAAATGAATGGATAGATGGAGAACGGAAGGATGGGTGGATGCACTGCCATTCCATTGAGAAATTAATGACTTCTCCATGGCTTCTTTCCCTCTATTAACAGTACTTTAAGTTCCCAGACTTGTGTTATATTAAGTAGAGCCTTAGTGTAACTTAGTCAATGGCATGACTTCCACTTCTAAAATTTCTCTCTCACTTCAAAAATCACAAATGCCAGTCTCTAATTTTCTTAGGGAAAAACAATTCTGCCAAACACTAGTCAGAAGAACCACCATTCACACAGATCTCTAGCAAGCCACTTTACTTCTCTGAGCCTCATTTTTTCCTACCAAAAAAATGAATACATAAATCCAACTCCATATATCTTGGAGGCTCATTGTAAAACTCAAATGGAATAGCAAAAACACTACACAGAAGTAAGGTGGAACCCAGAAGTGCCTTTCTGTTGTATGTATATACCACACTCACTTGTAATGTAAACTTCAATCCTGTCTACGTGCATGCATACATACATAGACAAATAAGACTCTGTGTGGCTATGTTACCATCAGTATGTTAACTCCCACGATCACTCTCCTTTCCTTCTCCCTTTAAAAACCACAGAAGTTGTGGTCACTCTGATTTTCCTAGGGAAAAATAACTAGGTTTTCTCTGAGTCATCATACTGAGGTTTGCAGAACTGGATAAAGCTTGCCTAAGGAGCCTTGTAGAAGGGTTGGGCAGGACAGAGGGAGCCTGGGAGACGGGACGGTTGAAGGCTCAGCTGCCTCTCTGCAGAAGGGGCCCAGAAAGTGTCCTGTCTGGGACTGGCGTCACTTACTGCCTAACAGTTAAAATGCTCCTCCACCCCAAACAACTTCTCGGAGCTGAGTGGTAATAACTATTTGGTTCCATTCTGCTTTTTATTTTGTATGGTGCACAGAAATATTTTGGAGATTAGAAAAGATGTGAAGCTGAAACGAGAACTTCCCAGGGGCACAATTGCCAAGCGGAGAGGGAAAAAGCGAGACGACCAATTTTGTTTCTTTTACTGAACGGAGTCACCATCAACAGACTTGATTAAAAACAAACAAACAGAAAAACTTCCTTCAGTAGTCCGTGGCTAACTGATCAATAATGAGGGCCATTCAGAGAAGAGGGAGCTCATCTGACCATCTAGCACCCTAATTTTGCCAGGGAAGAAGCAGTAAGAACAAGAAGAGTAACTAAAGGCCCCAAGATGGCGTGGGGACACAACATTGAATGGCAGAGCTGAGCCTTAAACCCTGTTGATCAGAATCCAAATATTTTGCTGTCTCCCTTTATGTGACCCATGATTTTTTTAAAAGCCAAATAAAAAGCTAACCACTGACTGTCCCAGTCAGATAAAACTATTGATGCATAAGTTAAAGAGTATAACTCCAGGAAAAAACTTTAAAAGATAAACTCAGCTGCAAGTGCCATTTAACCTAAACTCTATTCTAGTCGCAGAAAAAAAAAAAAATCATTGTTCTATTTGGTATTTCTTAGCCACACATTTCCCAGTTCTTATGGCAAAGCAGTTATTACAACCAGTCTCCCCAGACCACTCCTGTGAACGTGTCCCCCCTTCAGTGCCTGACCACACACAAGAGAAGTCAGACTTGTGCGCTCACCTGTCAGGTCTTTAAGAAAAACCAGGATGCACTAACATATTATGTCAGGTAAAGGACCCGTTTATAAAATTTTATTGTTGTTTAACAACACTTATATAGCAAATGTTACATGCTAAGCAATTCCCTCACACGTTACAGATATTAGCTCATTTAACATCTCCAGCAACCTTATGAAGTAGCTACCACTATCATCATTCCCATTTTACAGATAAGGAAACTGAAACAGAGAGAGGCAGATCTAGACAGTGGCAGAGCTGGGACCTGAGTCCAGGCAGTCTATCGCAAGGTCTGGACCAGGCCACTCGGTTGGTTTTGTTTTTCTTGTTTTTCCTGTTGGGAGAAGGGGGGAGACCAGAACCCCAGCTTGTTAATGTACAGTGAGAAATATGACGAGCATACACAGCGACCCACTATCCTCTCCACGATCAGCACATTCTCTCCCTCCTGTCCAGCTACAGGATGGGCCAAATCTTAACCAGGAACCATGTTACTGATTTACTCTGAGAGAGCCCTGTCACAGACCCAAAATATGCAGCATCCACGTGACCAGCCTATTCTCTCTGTCACCATCAGGAGGTTGTTTCACAAGAGTAAACGTCAAGTCAGAGGCTTAGGGGCAGCAAGGAGAGGCCAACTGAAACATCATGTCCCCAAGATGGTCTTGCTGAAGGTACTAGAAAGCACCACACGCAAGGCCCCCTCTTCCCTGAGCACTGCCAATGCCTGGAGCAAGAACTCTTGTCCTCATTGTGCAGAAGAGAATGCTGATACCTCCAGTTTTTGTTGCAAGTTACATTTCTATGCAAGAAAAGGACCCTGTTCCTTGTGGATGTCACTGCAAATTCACAAGCTAGAGAGGCAACACGGTGAAGGGGTGGAAAATTCTGGCTTTGTAGTCAGACAACCTGAGCTCAAATACTATTCCTGCCATTGTGTAACTTTGTGCAAGTCACTTAAACATGCTGAGTTCTGATTTCTTAATCTGTAAAATAAGCGAGGGGTAAAAGTTCCTCTCTCATGGGGTTACTGGCAGATCAGAGACAATGCTTGCCAACTGCCTGACACCTGGCACAGGGTAGCTATTATTTAAAATAAGAATAAAAGTGGCCTGACTCTTCTGCCAGGATCTTTTCTCTACCCTGTGGGAGGGATAAAATGGACATGCTGCTCTTCCTCCATTCTTCCCTGCTCTCTCAATCAATCACCTGAGCACAAAATCCCCTAAGCCCCAACCCCTCAACTGTCCAATCAAGTCCTGTGCCGTTGCACACATTGGTGCTCTTGCCCGTGATCTCCCTTTTTCCTAGAAACTTCTTTACCGAACTCCTATTCATCTTACAAAACCCAGTTCACACATCACCAACCCCACGAAGCCTTTCCAATCATTTCTTTCTCTGTGGCTTGTGTGCACATCAAGTATTACACTGATGACACTGTAAGATAGTTGTATAACCACATGCAAGACCAACATCCACCAGTGCAGAGACATAGCAACATGAGTTGCTGGAATATTTAAATGTTTCTTACCCATTGTTAAATAGCTTCAATTTTGAGGCTTCCCGGTCTCTCTCTTAGACCCCTGGAAACTCTCCGTGATCTAGCCACAAAAAGGCTCCCACTGGCAGGCTCCTTCAGTAAGGGTGTTACGTACATTTAAATATCATCTGTCTATGTACATAACTTACCTACTAAACTGAATGTTGATTTATATACTTCTGGAAAAAGGACAGACACTAACTGCTGGGAAGGATGCTCCTTGAGATCCAGGAGCACGTGGCTCCCCGGTACCCAGCACTCTCAGCACACAGCAAGCGCACAGCAACTGTTGAGGGATCCATGTCTCCTATGCCTCCCCCTGCCCAGCCTGGCACCTAGCAGGCCTTCAGTGAGTGTTTGCTCGCCAACTGACCTGACCGCCCTGTTGGGTCGAACTGTGGGGTCAGACCCAGTCTGTCTCCCAGCTCTCCCAGGTACACAGTCCCCCTCCCTGACCACGTGCTGCTGCCGTCCAGTCCCTCCGCCCGCCTTCAGCTACACGACCGAAAGGCCAGCTCTCTGCTCCACACCTCCAGCGGTCCTCTGATGCCCACAAATCAAATCCAAACTCTCCCAAGAGTGGCAAAGGGGGCCCTCATTCTAGGAATTAGGAAAAAAAACGAAGAAACAGTTGTTTCCTCAAAGCACATAAAAGGCAGTAAATAAATAGAAGAAAGTATCCCTGTAAAAGTTAGTCAAAGCTGTTAAAAACAGCTTCTTGTGTCTTTATAACCAATTGAGGTCTAACAAATGGTTACACATCAAACCGATTCATCTTCCTTCATCATCTAGCGAAATAGGAAGGACAGGGATCACTTTCCTTCGTGTTAATAATGACGGGGAGGTGACTTGCTCCGAGTCACATAGTTGGTCCATATGACGGCTGGGCTAAACTCCAACCTCAAGAATCTCAACCTGGAGCTGTTTGGTTTCCCCAGCTCAGCACATCTCAGTGCACAATCTCAGGGGCTGGGACATAAAAACAACGTACAACGTGTCACTCCCTGTCTCCTAATGCTGCCGCATTCTCCTGCTAGCAGCACTCCTCACCTCTCAAATACGTGTTTGTTTACTTGTTTGCCGTCCATCTTGCCTCCTGGACTGCAGACAGTATGAGGCCATGGACTTTGCCTATCTCCTTCAGCACTATGTTCCAGCAGCTAGAACAGAGCATGGCACGGTGTGACTGTGAAAAGAAGAGGCAATTTGGAGTCTGTATTGACTCCCTCCTCCCTCAATTACCAGCAGCCTAACCACGGACAAGTAACTAAACCTCTCTAAGCCTCAATCTCATCCTTAAAATCCAAAGAATGACACCTACTTCCCAGTGAGTTTGGGAGGAGTAAAAGAATATTAGCCAGTGCTCCACACAAGCTAAGTACTCAATCCATGCCTGCTTTTCCCTTTTCTACCAGTGCCCAGCGAGGCAGCCTTCATTCCCCACCCCCAACAGCTCCTTCTCCTATCCATCGCCCCTGCTTGCCTGCAGCACCCAGGGCCACAAAGACACCCTTCTCCACCAGCATCAACCCCTCCCGCAGACCCTTTCTAAGGCAGGTGTCTACAAAGGGGTCCCTGGCAGGGCTCACAGCTGGAGCCAAACACATTTTCATGTCTGCCAAGCTCTGACCTACTTCCCAGCCAGACTAAAGCAGGTGATGCCAGTACTGATTCAATGAGGTCCTTTTTTTTTTCCCCCAAGTAATCTTGGACATGGGAAATAACCCAGAGTCATGGGGCCATGGAACTCAGACCAGAAGGGTCTACAAAGCCCAGCCTATCAGATCCAACCCTCTTATTTTATAAATGTGGAATTTGTGTTCTAGAGAATGGAGGTGTCTTAGGTAAAAAATAAACCTCCAAATCCCCAAAGATCGGAAACAACAGCATGGCCCCAGTTATGTTCTAAGATAGGGCCCTGGCCTGCCTACCACTTTCTGTCATCTCAGAAATTGTTGCTTATGTCTCAGAATTTAAATTCTTCCTACCATTCCAGGCAAATGTTTTCTCTCCATTACTAAATGTTCTTCCTCTCTATATACAAATAAAAATTACTCTAATTTCCATCCCCATGAAGTAAAGATTATACCTCAAAAAACAAAATTGCCAAAAATTTTAAATTATGAGCGATGGTATCGGAAGAGAGCAATGGACTGGATGCAGGGAGGTATGGAATCTAGACTTGGTTCTGCCATTAACTACTCGTATGACCTTGAGTGAGTCTCCGCCCATCCAGTCCCCCTTTCCTCAAATTAAAACAGGACTACTGGACCACACCCTCTCTGAACTGTGATATTCTCGATCTATGTGTCTCATCACCTCCAATACAATATTATCGCCCACTGTCCAAAATGACACTGTGCATCATTAAGCTCAGGATTTCTCCTTAGTGCAACTGGATATATATCCTTTAGTGTGTGAACAGTGTTCATCAACTAATTGTTAAGCTTTTCAAAGATAAGAGTCCCATTTTTGTGTAATTATGTCATACAGATTTCATAAATAACTATAGAGTAAATGTTGCCAGACTGACATATAAAGCACATTTCCCTACTATAAAGTAATGCAATATGGTAGAGTGACAATAAAACAATAAGACAGCCTTTTCAATAAATCAAAATTTATGCCTCCCATGACTACAGATCTCTTTACAGTAGTCCATTGATTCTAATAACCTGACAGTCCTCAAATTTCTTTCTTATATACCATGTGTAGAAGTAGTTGTAGATCTTGTAGAATATTCTCAATGGCAATACCTCTTTTGATTTTTAAGAATGAATCTGATTTTTCTAAAAGTCACTGAGAAAAAATTCCAGCCAGTAAGGTTGGTGATCCAGTTGGAGATGACCATGCTGAATAATACGTGGCCAACAAATTATGACATAAAGCTTTTAGGTGATAAGAGCATCATGGGCCTAAGTCATAGAGTGCTGGCTGACCCCAAAACACTCTGTTAAAGAGGGTGATACTCAGTGGATTACTGGGCAGTCCCAGGCTTGCAATAAGTCACAATATAACATCATAGAGCTGCCAAGAAAACTAAATGTGCTGATCTAGAGGTGGTATTTCTCTCTCAATTCCTATTGCTCCTTTCCAAAAAAAAAAAAAGTTTTTTAATAAGAAATGCCAGGTGATCTATACTAAAAGCCAACACAAGTGTAGTAATTAAAATATGTCCTCAAAGATGATGACACAAGGTTTCCAGTTTTTTTTTCCTCTACTAAGAACTCAAATAAATTAATGAAAAAAGCTTTGTATGTAGAGTGTTATTTATAAGAGGAGATAAATGAAAGTAGCTCCTATCCAATAATATGTAAATGGCTAAATTTAAAACATAGTACATCCACTCAAGGAAATAACAGAGTTTCCATTAACTATACGGAAATTATAAAATAATCAGAAATGTTCATGAATATTCAGTAGAGAAAACACAAAGCACAAACAAAACTGCCTAGTATTTTTAAATTGGTAAATAATATTCTAATAATATATCTGTTTTTGAATAATAGTAACAATGACTAACAGCTAATGACATGACTCAGGAAGTCCAGAAGGACTCCTCCATAAAAGCCAGGAAATATTTAAAACTACGATAAAGACATAGAGGTTTAAATAAAAGAGGCAATCAGAAACTCCAGGCGAAAAAAAAAAAGGCTTCACAAGAAATGGCCCAAATATGGAGAAACTATATTCTAAAATAAGAGAAAGAGTTGATGGAACTTGAAGAAGAAACAGAATAGACTCCAAGCAGGCAAGAGAATAATTAGAAAGACAGAAGAGACAAGGAATATGGTAGAAAATGCTTAATTTTCTTCTCCCAACAAAAACAATATAACCTCAAACTCCAAGTAAACAAAAAAAAAAACTAATATTAAGAAGCTTATTTAGTATTTATTTATTGTAGAAATAAAACATACAAAAACCTGGGATGACTTTTGAACTGGAAGAAATTAGAAAGATGTTTGATACTTAGGGAAAGTTCAGCCTCTTGTGAGTGGCTTAAAGGTGGTGACCTCAGAACCCCAGAAAAGGAAATGAAACCACAGTGCATGACTTAGCCTTGCAATAGCAATATTTACCTAGAAATCGTAATGTAAATGTCATTATTTTTTCAACTTTTACAATCAAACCACAGAGTACAGAAGACTTAGTTATAGTTATGATATAAAAGTGTATGCATGTGCATGTGTACACTTATCCATCATAAATCCTGGAGACTCAAAAGGCAACCTAAAACATGACTGACAAGTTGAAGGGTAAATGTGAAGCAGAAAGGTGGAGGGAAACTCTAACATATTCACCTTACAAAATGGTGGGTGAGGTGAAACTGTCAAAAGTTGATACTGCAAGAAGTTGAGGTTTACACATACTATACAAACTTATAAAGAAAATGAACAAAGAAAATAAAAGTAGTGACATAACTGCCAAAAATTGGGAAGGAGGCCAGATGCTGTGGCTAATGTCTATAATCCCAGCACATAGGGAGGCCAAGATGGGAGACTGCTGGAGGCCAAGAGTTTGAGAACAGCCCCATAACTCTATGTTATGGGGTAACATAGTGAGACCCTATCTCTACAAAAAAGAAAAAAAGAAAAACAAGCCAGGCATGATGGCATGCACCTGCAGTCCTAACTACTTGGGAGGCTGAAACACGAGGACTGTTTGAGCCCAGGACTGTGAGGTTATAATGAGCTATGACTGGGCCACTGCACTCCAGCTTGAGCGATAGAGCAAGACCCTGTCTCTAAAAAGTAATTAATTGAAAATTTAAACGGAAAATTGGGAAGGAGACTGGGAAGTACCAACAGGGAATAAATAAGCTAGTCATTGTCTCTCATAAAAGAAAGTCAATAGGCATATCTAAAGTTAATAACAAAAAGAAAGGTAGGAGCCTATTATTTAGAGATATGATAGTAACCACTAGAATTAAAAATGAAAAATGGTCACAAGTGGTTGATTGTTAGGAATGGAATGGGGATGGGAAGCAATGGAGTAAGAAATTCTTGTTTTATTATAAACATGTCTGTATTATTTTATTACTATGAACATGTATTGTAGCATTTTTTAAAAACTAAAAAAATAATGAGAAAAAATTATTTCAACCTAAAAAGGAATAACTACAAATAGCATGACCCAGAGGGGTCACAAAAGTCAAATGCGAAGGGGCTTTTGGGGGAAAACCATTACAAAATGTTACTCTTTCAGAGATCACTAAACACGTGAGGAGGTCTCCTTTAAAGACACCCAACCCTCTTTTCAGAACTTCCCTTTTCTCCTTTTGTCCCCAAGCTCTTTAACTCTCTCCTAACACCCTCCTATAAAATTTTGAACACTCTATGCCCTTCAAGTCTCTTTGCTAGCTTTAAAATAAAAAGCAATCCCTTATGAAAACTTGAAAATGTAAAGAATCCCTGAGGAAACCCCGAAATCAACACACAGCTGAGACTATGCAATGCTGCGGCCCAGAAGCACACCAAGGCCCCCGGCTTGGAGCTATATTTAGCAGCTTCTGGGCAGACAACAAGGACTCCTGTTCCCTGGAAAGGAGGTAATTAAAGGAGGCAGATTTAGGCCTGAGGTGGTAAGTCTCAAGGAACTGTGGCTCCCGGCAATCCCAACCTGCACCCTGAGTGCAGAAATAGGAACCCACAGGCCTCGCGCTCCATCTCTAAACCACCTTTTCTTCTCTCAGATTTCTAAAGCCAGGGAAATATCACTTTTTTTCCTCAGTCACTTAAGACCCAGTTGCCAGGCACCCACCATGTGCCAGGCATCGTGCTCAGTGCTGTAGAGATGAATCAGACCCAAACCCTGACCGCAGGGAGCTGACAGGCGAGACGGGCGTAAACAGAACTAAGATACAGCTCTAGGGAAAAAATGGGCCACATCATGAGAGAAGGACAGAGGGGAGGCCACTGCCCACTGTGATCCCAGGGGATGGCATCTCGGAAACCACACAGAGGCCTCACTAGAACGAATGGAAATGATTCGAACCTGTGAAGAAAAGGTGGCTTTCTGGGAGGTGGAAATGACATGAACAAAGGCTCAAAGTCAGCAAACTGTGGGGCATATAAGAAAATAAGAGAGTTATCCACTGAGGATGGAATAAGGATGGAAAAAGATTAATGTTCCTGCCTCACATTTACTGGGTGCCTTCCACGTGCCAGCACAGACTCCGGCAACCGGTGCCCTACAGGGTAAGAATACTTTCCCCCGTTTTGCAGATGAATGATGTGTAACTCAGGGAGGAAAAACAACTTTCTAAAAGTCACAGAGCTGTAAAGTAACCACGCATGAATTCAAAACCAGGCCTCTTTGGCTCTCAGACCCAAGCCCTTTCTCTCTCTCCCATCGAAACGCGTGGGAAGGCAGGCATCTCTGCAAACAGAGCTAAGAAGATAGCCCAGGGACCATGTACACAAACATTTCTCTGTGCAAAAATTTCACAGGCACCTGTGCTCATGTTTAATAACTCTCGGTCATAATGTCCAGCACCTTAGCTGTCACCATCTCAGCCCTTAGAGCCTTTCAAAACCTGGGTGGTGACACTGCACTCACCTTTACCTACGCACATCCCCCTTCCTGGTTAGCCCTGCCCAACCTCTCCTTCAGGCTAACTCCTACTCACCCTCAGAGGTTGGCTCTGTTCACTCCAGCCACAGTGACCTCATCACAAATGCTTATTGAATTAGAGAAGGTACCACCCTGCAAACATGGTCTAACATGTCTAACAGAGTCCTGCTGGCTCTAGGAGGAAGCCCAGGAGACTCATTCTTCAACTCCTTATCATTCAAGGCTCCTCACTCTAGGCATGGATCTGCTTTTCCCACCACACAGCTCAACGAAGTACTCAAGGCCACCCTCCTACAACCTAAAGGAGAGCCATACAGCCTTTAAAGCCCAGTTCAAGTCCAATATTAAAAAAACAAACAAAAAAAATTCCCTGTTGGTTGAATTCATCCCTCTTGTAAGCTCCCAAAGTACACACATACAAAATTTTCCACACTCTCTGGCACCATATAGTTTATCTTTTTTTTTTTTTTTTTGACAGGGTTTCACCCTGCTGCCCAGGCTGGAGTGCAGAGGCATCATCATAGTTCACTGCAACCTCAAACTCCTAGGCTGAAGTGATCCTCCTGCCTCAGCCTCCCAAGTACCTGGGACTACAGGCATGCACCATGACGCCTGGCTAATTTCCTATTTTTAGCAGAGACGGGGTCTCGCTCTTGCGCAGGCTGGTCTCAAACTTCTCACCTCAAGCAATCCTAGGCCACCTAGAGCGCGAGGATTACAGGCAAGAGCTACTTTGCCTGGCCTAGTTTATCTTTCAATGAGAGTATGTTCTCCCTCCCTTGTGGGAAAGTTCTTGTATCTGGGGCACCCCCAGAGCCAAACAGTGCGTGGCACATGACAGGCACTCAGAAACCACAGTTGCAGGGCAGTATAGAATCAAATACTTCAGCACCTCAGCAATGCCCCATCTATACATTTTTACCCAACATACATTTTATTGTTCTATGACTGGATCATCCAATTAGATTGACAACATCTTGGAATCCCTGATGAGCTGGAATCCCAGGGGAATTGTAATGGCCAGTCAAAATCTCCCACCTTACAATCTCCCACAGAGAGGTCCATAGTCTCTACCTGAATACCTCCAAGGATCAGAAATCTTCCACCACTTAATGCTGTCCACTCCATTTTTTTTTTTTTTTACATCTCTTACCATGTGTCCTTCCATACTGTGTTCATGCCATCTCCATGGGCTTTTTGGTTAAATCCCAAGGAGTAGCAGGTGAGAGGGGATGAGCACAGAACCAGCTGGAAAAGCAGTGTAGCATGAGTTAAGGTCATGGACTTGGAAATCAAGCAGAACAGGGTCCACATCTCAGCTTGCCCCTTGGGGAAAATCAGCAAACCTCCCCAGTTCCCTCCCTCATGACTGGTACAGGATTACAGGAAATGATGCAGGCAGAGTGCCCGGCACAGTGAGCACTCGATAAATGGCAGCTATCATGGTAATTAGTTCTATTCCTGATTTCCACGTAATCAGAGTGCCAATCACACCCTTGGCTTCCATATGACGTCTATAAGCCTTCCATAGGATGTCTTTGCAAAGCCTCAGCCCATGTCCCATTCTGTTTGCTGCTGGCTGGGCACAACCAGAAGCAAGAGGTCGATGAGGTTCCCATTAAAAATTCCTGATACTGAGGTCTGGACAGTGAAAAAATAGCAAGGACATAGTTTCTTCTGCTCCTGCCTTTAAGGGTGCTGCCCACGACTCTGCAAAGGGGAAAGAGGACACCAGTCCAGTTGGAGCTCAGGACTTTCCTGAGCTCCAACATTGCTCTCCAACATTGCTCAGGACTCTCTAATCACAACCCAAAAACAGGCACCAGGAAGGAGGGCAAAGGTAGAGCAGGAAAAGGAAGGATACACCGTGACTCGGTGTCCACTTCCTGCACCCCCGGCTGCCAAGTGACTCTCAGCACTGTGACATGTCAGGCTCAGAGTTCTGAAGGGTTCCACCTCTTCACCTGGCCTTACTCCCAACCCAGCATCGCAGGATGGCAAGCAGCTCAGGGGCTATGAAGTGTGTCGTCCGGCAGACGGCACAAGATCTAGTCCTGGCTGTGCTATTAAAATCTAAGTGACCTGGGGAGGCTCACTGACCTCTTTGGGCCTCGCTTTCCTCATCTGTACAACAGGATACTGGCCTAGACCAATTGGTTCTTTAACCAGAGATGCCCAACAGAAATACCGAGGGAATTTTTTCTAAGTACTTATGACCCAGGCTTCCTTCTCAGAGATTCTTACTCAGGACCAGTTTGGGGGCTGGGCATGTAATATTTTTTAAATTCTTTAGCTGGTTAAGAATCACTGGAGTGAAAGCTCCCTACATCCTCTTCAGCCAAGACCATCATGCCTCACCCTTGGAAGAACATATGTAAAGAGCTTGGCACAGGGCCTTGCACACAGCAGGTGCTAATTAAATGTGTGCTCCTTCCAGTATCCCATCCACCCCCAGCCAAAAGCAACAGCAGCCACACAGGTTTCACTAGGCAAGATGGCAGCTGGTGCCACACGTGAAACAAACTGTTGATCTACCAGGCTGACTCCTGAATTAGTGACTACCCACAGTCCATTCACAGGAGGTTCCTATCAATGGGAAGAATGAAGTCTGCATGCCTGTAAGTAAGTATACGACAAATAAAGCAGAGGTGACCTCTACAGTGATGCTTCTCCAACATTCACATGCATAGGAATCACTTTAGGAATGTGCTAAGATGCAGATTCTGGGTTGGGACTGAGATTCTGCATTTTTAACAGGTCCTAAATGATACTGATGCTGCTGGCCCAACAAACACACCTGAGTAGCAGGGTTCTGAACACAGGCATCCTGAACACAAGGGGCAAACCTGCAGCCAAAGGCAAACTTTCCACACGAATTTGCTGAGCATCTACTTAGTACCACTCGGGAAATGTGCTGAGGCTGGAAAATTGTATTTGTACAATCTACTAGCCAGGAATAATATTTATACTGCTAAAAGAATCTTCATGAATAAGGAGGAAGAGAAGGTGGAAGAGGAAGGGGGTTGGGGAGGGGAAGGAAAAGAAGAACAAACGGAATAAGAAATAGTAGTAGTGGTGACAGAGACCACGTGTGGCCTGCAAAGCCTGCAGTATTTACTATCTGGTCCTTTATGGAAGATGTTTAACAACTGCTGGGGTAGAAAGATAGGATACATAGATACAATTATACATTAAATTTCACACTGGTCCTTGCAAGTGGCTATAGGTGATTTCTATTTTCTTCTTTGTACTTTCTCATATGTTCCTAACTTTCCCCAGTGACCACATATTATTTTTGAAATGAAGGGTGAGAAAAGTTCTTGTCCTTTATGCAAGCAATTTCACTCCCTAATAATCTATCTTAGAAAATAATCACAGGTGCAGATAAAGAAGTTTGTAAAAAGGATGTTCATCACAGTGCTATTTACAATGATGAAAAATTAGAATTATGTTATATTCTTAAGATGAAATAATATACAGGCATTAAAAATTATATATATGAAGAATTCTTAATGCCATGAGAAACTGCTTATGTTCTATCGTTTGATAAAATGGCAAGATATAAAACTGCCTATATAGTAAGATTTCAAGTGAGCAAAATGCAGATGCACAAAAAATACTGAAAGGGACTGCTAAAGAAAGAATATTAGGAACAATGTTTGTGTCTAAATCGTGGACTTACAACTGATTCTCATTTTCTTCTTTATATGTATGTTCTCTATTTTTGAAATTTTTTATGATAAGTATATACTACTCATAACAGAAAAATACCACAAATAATAAAATTTGGGTTTGTTTTTGCTTTTAATTATTCCTGAAGGAATAAGAGAGGGTTCAGAAAGGAGGAGATACCTGTGCTGTACACTGAGGAATACGCAGGGGTTCACCAGACAGAAGAAGAGGGAGGGCCCTTGGGCCAGCAGGGACCCTGTGCTGAGACTCACAGGCTGCATGACAGTCACGCACTCAGGGTAGTGAAAGCGCAGGGTACGACTGGCAGGGAACAGCAGAGAAAATCCCGGAAACCAAGGCCCAGGTGTGCACCGCGAAGGATGTTACCCACAGGCCATGGGAGATGCTTAGTGGGAAGGCAGGGGCCGTCTGGGAAGCCGAAGAAGAAGTGCTTTCCCAGATGCCTTTAATGACAGCAGAGTCAAGGAGCGCAGAAGCCTGCGGAGGGCAGAGCAGGAAGAGAGCAGACAGTTAAGTGTCTTCCGCTCATTTCCACTCACAAATGGTTCTCCTTAATTTTCTTCTAACAAGGCTATGTACATATTTGTGTCTGGAAATAAAAGTAATTGGTAAATCAAATCAACACATTCTTATTGTCCAAGCATCACAAACAGGCAATTCTGACTTCCTCCTAAAAGCAGACCCGACCAACAACCCTCTCTGTTGCTTGCAAGTACAGATGCCAAGCAAAGGACAATGAGGTGTCACTGTCAAATGGACCCAAGGCAGATGAGGCTGAGAGGAAGAGGAGGGAGATGAAGGAAAGCTCACTCAGGGGGAGAGGGAGATGCCGAAAACTAACTGCTGGTGTCACTGACTCTGAGTTGAGACAGGGCCAGGAGGGTCACTTCTCGCAGCCAGACAGCACAATCCTGGCAAAGACGAGAGGCTGCAGAGAGGCTGTGCCGAAGCCCACCCCGAGGCTGCATTCCTGGCAGGGTAAGACACAGGGTTCTAGTAAACTAGCAGGAATGCTGCTGGCAGGGGACAGACCTCTCCAAAGGGACTTTAAATGGAAAATTGAGAGCAAGAGAGGGAACACAAGTGCAGAGAATATACGGGGCAAACAAGTGTGTCCCAGATGTGGCACGCTGGCGTTACAGGGAACCAAGGGGACAGCATCAGACTGCCCTCCCCGCTCTCAGGTGGCAACAGGGCTGCAGCAGGAAACCAACCGGAAAGCTGGACACAGGAGCCCGGGAGGAGGCCGCAAAGCAGTGACAGAGGCTGCCACTCAGAGGCATGCGGATGAACCCGTCAGGGAAGCTCCACTCTGAAGACAGGGGGCAACAGAAAGGGCCACCATGGAAGATTCAATGCATAGTCTTTAGGGGTGGCAAATTGAAAAACTTTGGGAGGGCAACGTGCTTCTAGGACTAATAAAGAATGAGGAGGATTGTGGCTATGAAGGCCCTACATTAACCCTTCCAAATCTCTCTCTCTGGCCTAATGTGTCTGCATGTCCACAGAGTCACCAACCTGCAATGCTGGTGGACTCTCTCAACCACCCTGCTGCTAGGAAACTTCCTCCACACTCCACACATAGACACCTGTATTAAGATAATACACCCGCCACCCCAACTTGGTTTGCATGTCTGTTTCCTGTATAGACCACAACCTCCTAGAGACCTAGACAACCCAAATGAGACTTTGTTCACTTCTATGTCCCCAGTCCTTGGAATAGCAGGCAGTAAATAAGGAGCCAACAAGTGTCCTTCACTGCTCCGTAGCTGGCTGTGACTTTCTTTTTGCAAAAAGCAGAACATCTGATAGGTTCTCATTTTGACTAACCAACAGTATGACAGAAAGATAAGAGAACCATAGAGACAAAGCATTATTATGGGTTTAATTCCAAACAGGCAAGAGCAGTCTGCTGCAGTGAGCAGAAGACAAACATTGGGAGAATGAGAGGGTATGGCACTGTGATCTGAAGAAAGGGAGATTCCAAGATCTTGAAAAAGTAAACGGTAGCCAGCAACCAGCATGGTGCTTAGAGCAGTCCCCGGGCAACAGAAAAAAAGAGATAAATGGAGAAACATGGGCCATAAGCCTAACAGGGGCTCAGCATGAGGAGGGAACTGGGACTGCCAGAGGGAAAGGAGCAGAAGCATGAGGACAGGGGTGGGAGAGGCACCTCCCCATGGGCATGTGTGCCCTCCACTGGGGACAGACTTCCAGCTGTCTCACTCTTCCCATCTGCAAAATGAGCTGAATCTCTGAGGACTCACCCAGCACTGACTGGCTACAAGGTGACAGAGAGCATGGAAACTCCTAGAGCACCACCGGAGCCCTGATACCCTATCTGAGAGCCTCACTCTTCCCGCACTTGGAAACCGAGGGTGCCATGGTGTCAGCTTCACTGGAGCACCCAGCTCCACCCCTGCCAGAAGCTCTACGGACAGGAAAGGAAAAAAGCATGCACTGCATCGGCCAGGGCTCTTAAACGTGACACACCTGTGCACAGTCACATCCCCCCAGCATCCCTGTCCCACCTCACGCAGCAGCCGTCAGTGTCCTCCCCCAGGATGACCTTCCCAGAGTCCTCTAGGCAGCTCCATCTCTCCATCCCTCATTCCTCCCCAGCTCTTTGGTGCTTCCCTGTAATGTGGACACTGCATTTCTCTGGTATTTCATAACCATGACATGCCTTCCCAAAGACAAGTACTCTAATTCTTAATCCAGGCAAAATAACATCCAGATATTCACCATGATCACTGAAGTTCATGAGACCTTATCTTCATTTTCCCTGGGACCCCCATCTTCTAGCCAGGCCTCTCCCAGCTCCTAAACCAATCTTGAAAGACTATAGCAATCATATCCAGCACCTTTCTAATCCTATCTCTTTGCTGCTAAATAAACCCAGAAGTCAAGGTGCCAAGGTCAGTCCTGGATTCAAACCACAATACTGTCTGCCACCCCCCTGTGCTGGTCTAGGGAGCAGAACCGCAGATGTGCCTCAGCCCCAGACCAAAACAGATATCATCACCCTGGCCAGATTCCCCAGCCCTGCTCCAAGGCTGGTATCCACCTCACTTTAACAAGCTTCCCTCCCCGTCCCTCTCAGGGCTGGCCCACCCACTCAGCCATCACTGGACCACTCCCAGGCCTGCTGCCCCTTCAGACACCCAGCCTTGGGCTGCTCAGCTCTTTCTACTGGGCCTTGTCCTCAGTCAGATTAATTACCCAGCAGCCCAAAACTTGGCACCTAGTAAGCAGAATTCCACCTCTTCCCAATTTCCATCCTTCCTCTTGCTCACTAATGCCTGAGCTAAGTCTACCCACCTCAAATTACAGCTCAGAGAGGGCAGGTGACTTGTCCAAGACCACACAGCTAAGACATGGCAAAACTAGGTCTTGAGCCCAGCTCTCCTAATTCCAAGCCTTGAATTTGTTCCACTAAATCCCAGCTGTCTCTCTCCAACACATTGCTCAAGGAGCCTTTTGTACATGAGAAGGGGGGACCACATCTTATTCTCTTTAGTAATGATTATAGATGGCATGTGCACTGAGGTGCCTTCCTTCAGCCCTAGGAAATGTGACTGTCTTTTGTGTTTAGATTAAAAAAACAATGAAAGTAATTACTTAAGTTCTCACTAGTTGAGGCCCATGCTTTTAGACGACCACAGTGCTAAGCCACCTCTAGTCTAAATGCAACTCTGAATGCACAGCAGTGGTCAATAAATGTGGGTTAATTAAATTAAAAAATTAGCTGAAGAGAACCAAATGGAAATCTCTGAAAAATAAGTTTGTAACCAGATCAAGCAAAGCTGGGTAAAACCCAGCTATTGCTCTGCAGTAGAACTAAAAATAATATTGTTCCAGGACAATCTCTGGTGGCAATGTGGAACAGTCCACGAGCCAGAGCCTGGTTTTGACTCCGGCTGACCTGACAGGCTGTGTGACCCTAAGCAAGTCCTTTCCGTCTATTTCCTGGTCTCATTTCCCTATCTTTAAAAAATAAAAAGTAAAGAAAGAAAGAAATCCCAGCAGTTGAACTATTGGCAACATCTGTGAGCTTCTTAGAAATGCAAATTCATGGGCCCCACCTGACCTACTGCCTCAGAATCTCCGGGATGGAGCCCAGCAAACCGTCCAGAATGATTCTAATGCTCCTTTGAGAACCACTAGACTAGATGATCTCTGTGATGCTCCCAGCTCCATCATTCTGAGAACCTTATGCTTCCTCAATTCAACATCATCAAACTCCTCCCAATTTTGCCACTCTGATTTTGATCTGGCATGAACTTAAGTCAGCTGGCTCTCTCATCTGGTCATGTCTGACACTTCCTCCTGTGATTAATACAAAAGGCCCCAAGAAACAGACAGTATACTCCACTGCACCTCTTTTTTCCATTTACCATCTCAGTGGTATGCATTCTGTCACTGTATTTTTTTTAAAAAGGAGAAACATGAATGAGGAAGCCCAGCCATGAGCATTGTGGCATCCTGGTACTATCCTTTTAAAAAAACTGGGAAGGGGGTTTATCCTTGAGGCAAGTGAGTAAAGAACTGCCATATAATCTGACAAATTGGGGCCTTTCTAAGCCAGTGATCTCTTGTTAGTATAAAAATAGTTAAAGAAATGAGACAGCATTTGCTTCACACACCAAAAATACCTGTAAATAAAACAAACCATTTCTTGCTTGGCCCTTATGTATCAAAAGAAAAAACATTCCAGATTAACCTTACAAGTATAAAAACACATCCCAAAAAGTACAGCTTTCTCTGTGCAAACTCTCAGTAAATGGACTGTTCACTGCTGCAACCACGAAATAATAGTACCCAAAACGCTATTGTAGAATGAATGAATGAATGGGCACCTTCTCAGTGCAGGTACTGGGAGACATAGAGATAAGCAAGTTAAAATTCTACTTTAAAGAAATCAAGTTTGAGTCTAATGTGGGCAATGTCAACCTGTCCACCATCCACCCATCCATACATATAGCCATTCATTCAATGGATGCAAATTCTAGGCAAGAGTAAATGTCCTAAAGAAGTTAAAAGCCCAAAATAAGATAGGTATATTGATAACTACAACAGAAGGTAAAAAGTGCTCAGTGCCATGCAAGCAGTCAGATAAAAGACCAGTGGAGATCATAAGAGGAAGTGATTATTTCCTGCTTAGGGTGGATGGGCAGAAATCCAGGCTTGCTTCATGGAAGAGGTGGCATTAATATGCCGGACTTGAAGATCAATTGGGATTCAAACAGGTGATGAGGGCAGGGAAGAGCAATCTAGACTGAGAAAGTGCTGTGGCAAAGCGAGAGTGTAGGAAAGCAACGGAGGTGGGCTTCCAAAAGTCAGCTGGCCCCGCAGGTGGAAGGATAGGGAAGATATTCAGAGGGCTTACTTCTGTGGGGCTCAGCTCCTTCTCCCAGCCTCCCCAAGACGTCCCTCCTCGACTTCCCCCGGCACTGAGGACAGAACTGTGCACCTGCCGCCTCATCCAGCCTCCCAGCTGCCTCATTGCACATTCCGCTGGTATCAGAGCCTGCGCGGGCTTCGCTGCACGCACTATGCTATGTCTTTACACTACTGTTTTCTGTAATTTATAAAACACATACTGCCCACGAGTTTATATTTTTAATTCCTGTAAGAAGTTTTGGGATCCAATTTGTGTGAAAGTCAGACTGTAACATAATGTAGTATTGTATGATAAAAGCCTCCACGCATAAAAACAGACAGTATATCCTCTTTATCAGATACTCAAACACCGTTCTACTCCTGAGTGTCACAGATTTCCTTAGGAATGACTGTTCTTTGTTTTGCATCAGCTTGTCCCAGCCTTCTTGAAATAAATTCCAGAGGCAAAGTTTCCTAATTTTCAAGGCTTCTGTTTTCAAACATTTATTGAAAACCTACTGTGTTCTGGGCTGTGCTAAAAGTGAGCACCTTGGCTTACTTAACTTTCCCAAGGTACAACCGTGGTGCTTTGTGAGGTTAAGTCCTGTGAGGTGCCACTGATCACTGAAACCACTTTACAGATAAGAAAAACTGAGAAGAAAAGTGGAAGAAGCAAACCCAGATTTGGTAGAGTCCCTGGTTGTTGCTCACTGATTCTTTCAACAACAGGAACAGGATCAAGGCATCTCTAAGATTATGTTTTGAGCTTCTCTGGGCTTTCAGCTTCTCCTGGCATTGTCACTTCACTTTTGGGGACCTCAGTGCTTTCCCCTGAAAATAAGGAGACTGGATTGTAGTGATGCTTAAGCCGTGCTTTGCCAGAGCCCCTTCAGGGAGCAAAAGCAAGGAGGGCCAGAAATGTGGGACCCATCTCGCTCCACTTCACCCACAGCCGCCCCAGTTTACTTCGACATCACAGACTGTGACAGGCTTTTCTATAAAGAGTCCTTCTCTGAATATTAAAAAAAATGAAGTTTTAAAGCCACTCTAAGCTAGGGAGATATAGCAACTGAATGCAATGTAGTACCCTGGGCTGGATCCTGTAACATAAACAGGAAGTTCGTGGGAAACTGGTGAAATCCAAATAGCTGGGAGTTTAGTTCACAGGAATGTACCAGTGTCAGTTTCTTATTTTGGCAAATGTTCCATAAAAATGGAAGATGTCAAAAATTAGGGCAAATGGGTGAGGGAAATGTGGAAATTCTCTGTACAATTTTACAACCTTTCTATAAACCTAGAATTATTCCAAAATTAAAGCTTTATTTAAAAAGACAACAATAACAAAAAGAAAAAAAGAAACCCTCATCTAGATGATCTCTATTATCTTTTCCAAATCACCATTTGTGCCTCAATAAGGATGACTCATCCTAACAGTGACTAGTATTTAATGGACACTCACCATGTGCCAAGCTCTGTTCTAAGGGCTTCATATGTATTAACTCATTTAATCCTCACAACAAGACACGTGATTGTCTTATTCTTATGGGTGAGGCAACAGAGGCCTGAAAAGACTGAGTAACAAGCCAAGGTACTACCGGCAGGGCATGGATATAAATCCTGGCGGTGGCTCTCCAGGGCTCCTGCTTTTAAGTATTGCATATTTAGACCAAGACTTTCAAAATATTTCCGGGATTTTCAAGGAGGCCTATCTAACTAGGAATATCCAAAGGACTAAACACAAAGACTGAAAGGTGAATACTATATTTAATACAAAGAAGAGGAAACAAAAGAATTCTCAAGGCAAGTTCCTAACTTCTGAAACTCTCTACTGGAGCAGAATCAAACTTTACTGACATTAGCAATGGCCTCCGATTTCTGAATGACACCCTTAGGCTTGTCCTACCTGAGATCTGCCCTCTCCGGCCATCATTCTTGAAGAGTCGCACCACCAGCCACATCACGTGGCTCTGGTCGGCCACTTGTTGGCTGCCTGCTGACATTTTCATCCCTGAAGTGTCAGTTTGGGTAGAGAGTGAAATGAAACATGCAGGGCAGGCTGCCTCTTCAAGGTCTGCGACACAAGGTTAAGCTTTCCACGTGACTGGTTTTCCTAGATACTGAAGAATCCATGCCGAGAACCTAACAGTGCATTGCCCCGTCCTAGAAAGCAAAAACCCTTCCTCTCCAATTTATAATGTACCCCATCGACTGGTTTCCACCAGGTGTCAAAAAGAAGGCTCCTCCATAAGCTTCTCACCTCCACTATGGACTCCTTGATGACTTCTTGGTCTCATTCATTGAACAACAATATTTATTCAATAAAAGAAACGGTTCTGAAGAACAGTCTCTTAGAAAGATTTGCAGCTGGCCAAAACCGCCACCCCCTGATCTGCCCCACCACTGCAGTCTTTTGTCTTTAGAAGGTTCTGGAGTAGACACCATCCATGGGCAGAGCTAGAAAGGAGAAAGAGATGAGGAGAGGGAAGCTACCAGCTGGGGAAGGAGAAAATAAAACTGACAGCAGTGAAAGCAGAGACTAAAAAGAGATAAGCTTGGGTGGCAGAGAAGAAAATGTGACTAAGAAGCAACAGTCAATAGAAAATGAATCCAGAAGCAGTCAGGGTTTAGGAGAACCAATATTCATGGAATGCCTACTCTGTGTGGACACGAACTATGCTCATTGCAATTGTTTTCTCATGATGTCACGCTCAAAAATAGATGCCTGATCAAACAATCCAGGTTGACTTCTGCTTATGTTAGCTTAGTATATGTTAAAACTTAATGTTTTCTAGTTGAAGGTGCCCTAAGAGAACACCTAGTCTAACTTCAGCATTCAAAAATGAATAAACTCAGGCTCAGACACAAGAAAACTCAGGCCCAAAATGGAACCAGAAACAGAACCCAGATCGCCCCATTCCTTTGCCTGTGCTCCCTTCTATACAGATACGGAACATGCAGGCATTTGCTAAGAGGCTCTGAAAGAACACAGCCTGAGGTCCAACCTCCCATGATACGGTGAGACAGATTTGAAGATTAACCTTCATCTTATCCGGCATGTTCCATCTTCTGGCTGCAACTGGAGTACAGAAAACTGGTAGCATTACTTTAAAGGAAGTAGATGTCTTTGCAGGAAGAATTTAAAAGAGTAGTTTCCCTTAGATGAAAAGGATGATACCGATGAACAAGAATGAAAAAATGAAGATGCAGGTGATTCACCAGAATAAGAGAAGCTAGGGGGCAAGGAAAGGTGGAGGAAGTGGTATGTGAAAGGGTAAATGGAAACTACACTTGCTGGAAGAAGCTGTCCACGAAGGAGCGGAGACTCGCTCTTAAAAGAGAGTGTGATTCACGAGGCAGAGGCTCTGCCCCAGACAAAACATTAGAACACCTTGCAGAAGTGAATCAACCATCAGTTCTGCAGTCGCTCAGTTGGAACAAAGCCCAAAGCAGAGAGTTCTGCATCAAATTCCGCTTCCTCTTACCTCTCCAGATTTCAGGCTATAACGAAAATTGGTCTAAGTTCTATCACTGTGTTAGAGTGTCTCCATCAAATCAGTCATGTCAGAATTTCATAGCTGTTCTGTTCCCAATGACTCTTCGGCAACCCTCCAGGTCTCTCTACTTATACGAAGTCTATCTCCCACAAAGCCCAGCTCTCCTCTAGGAGAAAAGACTGCCCTGATTTCAGATCCTCCACCCCAGCGAAAAGTCCCTATGTCTGAAATCACCCACTTTATCTGCACACCTTTCAAACAAAGCAGAATTCTGCCCTGTGTCACAGTTACTACAGGGTGAATGTCTGGGTGCCCCTCCTGGGCTGTGAGAGGCTGGTGGGCAAGAGCCATGGCCCACACGGCTTTCCCCAAAGCATATTGAATCACTAAGCCCAAGAAATGCTCTGGGGAAAAAGGGAGAGAGGGATACAGGGGTTCTGTGATTAAATAAATATGGGAAACGAACATCGTGAGAGATCACATGTGCATTAGTTTACTAACGCCCCAGAAAACCCCATGATAAAGACACTCATTTAATTTTGTTTAACTTGGACTTTCCAAACTTACTGGGTTACAGGAAGAGACCCTTTTCTCATAGAAGAGCCTTAGCACTTTGGGAAGCACTGTTTCACAGCATCACAGCATTCTAAGGGACCTTACTGCTCCTGCAGCTCTCACACTGGACAGCGTGTCCTCCATAAGAGCAGGGGCCGTATAGGAATCACCATGTACCTCTGCCACCCAGCACAGCACCTCACACACTGCAGGCCAGTAAGAAAGTATGTGTTCCATGGATGAACACAATCATCTCATTTCTAAGATGAGAAAATAAAACCAAAAATGTCAAGATGACCTCTTCTCCATCTTCCTCAGTATTTAAAAGAATACCTCACACAGAGAATGTGCTCAATAATTCTTGAAAAATGGAATAGAATAGAATGGAATGGAAAGGAATGAAAAAGTTTCTCAGATATACCCCAAGCCAAAAGCTTCCATAACATGATGGACTCCAGTCTCATCTCTTCCTCCTTAGCCCGAGCTGGGTCTCAACCAGAAGAAAATGAAGATGACAAATCAGAAAAGAAAAACCACGGGAAACCAAAGGCCCTTCGGGGTGAGGGGTGGGGGAAATGGTGTTTGCAAACTAATGGGTATAAACAAGACCTGTCTGTATCTAATTTAGACTTAATAAGATAGTTTGCTGAATGTTAATTAAATACTCACTGGTTGTTACCAACTGTGGTGATTAACTTAATTTTGAATTAAATAAGCAATAAATGCTAAACTGAAGTTCTATTAAATTTTACCCAGCAAGTGGAGAATATGAGGCTCTTAATTGACTTTAAACAAGATAGTTATGGCAAGTTAGTTGAAATTTTATTACCTGAAGATAACTGCCTTATTAAATCTAAATTGTCTATTTTATTTGATAGGGAAATATGTCATCAGACCTTCTCGTTTACCAAAAACATGTTGAAAAAGGTTCACAGTTTGTCCAAACTGCTTGGATTGGGGTTCTTTTGTTTTCTGGTCCTGTTTTAAAATTAAGTTTATTCATTTAGGAAATGCATGTAAATTAGGAAGGAATTATATTTTAAAAAACTGAAGAACCAAGTGACCGTATTTTCTAAACCAAAAGTCAGGACTTTGCTTTTCAATGCAGATACAGTTTAGAGATGTTTAACATCACAACACTGAAATTTCCAGGATGTCTCTCTCCATGGTTTAAAAGGCTACGGATACAAAACATTTGAAATCATTACTGTTCAAATAAATGGTTGGCTCTGCTACTGAACAAGCTGTGTGACCCCTAGGTAATTAACCTCACTTTTCTGGGCCTCAGCTACCCCACATGTTAAGTAAGGAGGTTAAATTGGAGATCACTGACTTTATTCATTTTTTTTCTTTGTAGTATATGCAGACCCCAGAACAGTGTCTCATACATAGCACGTGCTCAGTAAACATGACTGAATGAATGGATGAATGCGTAAAGTTTAAACAACTCAAAACACTAAACATTTGTAGTCCTTTTATATCAAGCTTCTCCAGCCCAAATCATTTTTAAATATTGTTATTAGATAATTCATATAAGGAGAAACACAAACATAAACTGCTACTTGAAAAATGTTTTTAGTGCTTAAGGAAATACAAATTAAAGCAACAATGAAATATTTCTTGCTATTAATTTAGCAAAGATAAATGCAAGTTATAAAATTAAATTCTGGCAAAGATACAGAGAAACACATAGATTCATACACTGCTAATAACTCTGCAAATTAGCAGTCTTTCTGGAGGCTGAACAGCAACGGATTTGAAAAGTAACAGAAATACTTGGGACTTTTGTGCCTATAATTCTCCTTTGAAAGAACTTAAAACTTATTTAGCCAGTCCATAAACATTTATGTCTACTATGGGTCATATTCTGTGGGGAAATAAAAGGGAAAAGACCTTGGTTGCCTTACCAGCTGATGGGTTGACAAGAGAACTCAACAAAAAAAGCAGAGATATTATTAATAACATTTTCCAGTGGCACTACATGGCAGGCTTTAGGGCTTTCCTACATCGACCATCAAATTCCTTCCACAATCATGTAATGTGAAAGACACCATCATCCCCTTTTATGGACAAGGAATTGGAGGTTTAGAGAGGCTAAGTAGCCAGTACAAGGTTATGTGGCTAACAAGTGGCAGAGCCATGATTTGAATCCAAACCTTCTGGCTTCATGGTTTGAATCCAAACTGGGTTGAATCCGAATCATCCAGGCAGTTTCTATTGTATCCCTGAGAGAGAGAACCACAGAATACAAGGGACAAAATGGTAACCACTGTAAGGGAAAGTCCAAGTGCCAAGGAGATGCTCAGTTAGATTTTATTCTTAAAACTCAAGTTGTCATTTATTACTTCATTTATATTATTCATTCATTCATATATTCATTCAGCAAACATTTATTAAATTCTTATCACATATCAGGATTTGCAGTGGATGCTGGGGATATGAATATGAACAAAAGCCAGAGGCTGACTCAGAGAGGTGCACAGGGAGGGAACAGGAGGAATACGGTATTGCACCAATAGAAAAACTCAAGTCCAGGTTCAACATCCAAACAGCTTCGGCCCTGGGCAAGTCATTTAAACTCTCCCAGCCTCAAGTTCCCGATCGGTCAAACTTGGACAATAATAATAGCTACCCGCAGGACTACTGAGACAATTTACCTGTAATTTGTAGGAAAACACATGGTTAACTGTAAAGCCCTATAAAAATGGCAACAGGCAGAAAGATTCCATTTTGATTAGGATCATGCAAACTGGCCTAGGCCACAAAGACCTGCCTGGTGAGTGGGTGATCATTTGTTGGCACCAGAATGGTTATTCCACCAGTACCTTAAATGAACCACAGCTCACCATGCTTAGAGCCCAAACCCTCTGCCTGTTGTCTAATTTGACTAAAATGATCCTCAGGAGCCAAATGGATAACAGACTCCCAGATAAGACTGTTCTAAGTATCTATTCCCCTGAATGAAAAAAAAAAGAGAAAAGAAAAAAGGTCAGGGTTGACAGGCCTCAAAGACCTTCTAGTTAAGCCTTCAACCAATGCCTGGATTTTCACTGTGCTGTTCCAGTCAGCCACTGCTTGAATATCACCCATGATGGGAGACTCGGTAACTCCAGAAACAGCCAATCCCACCTCATTCAGAATTAAGAGGTTTCATGGAATCCTCACAAGACAAAAAGAATGGAGATCTTCCTTGACAAACAGTTCTCTCAAAAACCATGCATTCATTCTGTCACTTCTAAGACACTGAGCAGAGGACAGGATTACCTCAGGGTTATGCTGGGACCAAGGCTATGAACTTTGCATATGTCACCTTCGCAGGCCTGGGTTTCCTCTTACGTACAATGAGAGGATTAGGCAACACTTCTGCCTGTGAATCATCTCTCATATCCATGGCCTCAATCCTAATTCAGTTTTGTTCTACCCTTTACCTGGGCTATTGCCGTGCCTCTTGCTATCTCTAGAACCCTCCCCTGCAATCCATCCAGCACCCCTTAACTAATTATTTTCCCAAAGCACAGATCCAATCACCTCACCGCCCTACTTTGATGTTCCTTTCAGAGTGCAGTCTCAACTCCTCAACACAGCGATCAAGGTCTTTCTCAGTCTGGGCCTCAAGCCACCTCCTGCCCTTATCTCCACAGCCTCGCTACTATGCTGTCCACCCCCATAACTCCAATTTCCAAGGTACCATGCGCTTCCTCACCTCCATGTTATTTCCCCCACTTAAACATCCTCTCCTCCCCTAGCCCACCAATTCCTTCTCACCCTTCCACGCTCAATCAAATGGCAAGCTCCTCATCTGGGAAGTTTCTCCAGCTGCCTAGAGTTAGCCACCATCCCATCAAAGCCATCAGATATTCTTCGCACATACTTGGACATGCTGACTTGATTATTTATATGACCTCCTGGAGGCAGGGATCACACTGCATTCATGTTTCCATCCCCAAAACCCAGACACCACTTTCACTGATTCATTCACAGGTGCACCTGACACAGGGTATCACATGAATAAATACTTAAATGTGCCATAGGGGTGGACAAAAGTATATTTAGGGTCTTGTCCAGCTGTCACTACTGGGATCCTCATATTCTCCAAGTGTGGCTGCTAGCATATGCCCAATAAGAGAGACTTCCAGGGTGGAAATGACTGGTTACTGGAACACTGACCTACCTTTCACCTCATTCTAAAAAAAGGTGTTACCTCCCTACTTGATCACTACAGAGTCACCTTCCCCATGAGTCAGGGCACGCCCCACTCTCTGGGTGGCAACTCCTTACTGCAGTTCCTGAAAATGGTTAGTTTTCATACCAAACGAGACAGAAGCTCCAGGTGCCAACCAAGTTGTTTTCTTCCTGGGAACTAAATAAGAACCATCTTTAGTGGAAATTCATTAGGAAGTACAAGTGCAGGTGACTCTGGTGACCTCTTGGCACAGAATTTAGTACAGCATTGGGCTTCCACAATTACAATTAGAGATCATTATCAAGATGAGCCACTGGATGTAAAATAATAGATTCAGGAACCCAGCTAAAGTACACACACAGAGACTCAATCTTATTTCTTTACTATCTCTAGCCAGAGCAATTTTGGCTGCCTGCCAGGGGTAGGGAACCTGTGGCCTCCTGATTTCAAGACTGTTCATTTTTAAGCACAAAAGGAAGCAAGAAAAGCTTCCTCTTTCTCTGCAGCACCCTTTTTAATAAAAGGATTTGTTCTGTAAAATTTGGATTCAGTCAAAAGGCCATATTTAAGGACCTAGAAGGCCACAGTTTCCCCACCCCGCCGGCAGTTGCAATGTTTAACCCAGGGCCTAGCACTTCCCACAAGCTTCTGTCCAAGCTCCAGCAGACTCACACAGTCCATGAGTCTTTTGTTTGTTCCTCTTTCATGGCATTTTCTCATATTGTAGGTACATATTAACATGTTTTTACCAACCTCAATAAACACTAAGTGCCTATAATCTTGACATCCCCTTCAAATGTCCTTAAACTTTACTTTTATAAAGGTAGTTCATTCAACAGACAATTCTTGGGCACCTAGCACCTGCCCTAACAAGAACAGTAGATGTTTGTTGAGTCTTTACCATAGGCCTGTCCTTACGCACACTGCCTACACTGCCTCACTCGATACTCACCTATAAGGAGAGTGATCGTGTAATTCATCTTCTCTATCAGAATACTTCTGAAGGTAAAAGGGGACACTATTAATACTACTGGGACATAGGCATAACATGGGGATGTCCTGGGTAAACCAGAAAGTACAGTCACTCTGCCTGGGAAGCAGGCACTGTTGCTACAGCCATTTCTACACATGAAGATACCGAGGCTAACTTCAAGGACACAGATCTCTTGCCATACAAGAATGTCCTCCTAAAAATGCCAAGAACTCGCAGTACATATGTCCACTGCCCTGTCTCCTGATGTCCCCTGCAAGGTGGCAGCTGAACTGCTAGGTGATGGCCTGAGGAACTAAGGAACGCTGACAAGGGCTATACAGGAAAAGTGTGCACACCGCGTGGAGGGAGTCCA
The DNA here is from genome assembly GCA_963574885.1 of Lepilemur ruficaudatus. NCBI lineage: Eukaryota > Metazoa > Chordata > Mammalia > Primates > Lepilemuridae > Lepilemur > Lepilemur ruficaudatus. The sequence continues at coordinate 128,854 of CAUYRT010055729.1, forward strand.
AAGCACAATTCTTTAAGTCAGTGTCCCTGGTCTGTCCTGACCCTCGTGCTTACTTGCCTGTGAAAGGTTCCCACAGGTTTACAAGGAAAACCTGGCTCCACCCTTGACACTAGCTTTCTGTATGAACCACAGGGAGCCCTCCCGCCCTGATGTGAGGTCACAACACAAGAAATTACTTCAGAGCAGCAAACCCTACAGGGCTAAAAGATGCAAACATACTACAGACAAAATCCAAGGGAGAACGGGATGGTCGCAGTGGAAGAAGGCACACTGCACAGCCATTCGCTGGTGACAAACCTCCTCTCTGCATAGCCTGGAAATGCCTATGATCATCTGCAGCACTCACCCCACTTTATGGAGCACACTATGCTTAACAGTGGTGCCCTCATTAATAAGAGGTCTAAAAATGAGTAAGCCAGGAAGCCAAATAGTGCCTGTTACCACCCCAGGGGAGCACCTTCTATTACAGGATACAGCTAGGACTTGAACTAGGAGCTATCTGGGTCTAAATCCCACCATCCCCACCAACAGAGTAAGGCACCACCACAGTGTGCCAGATGCCCTGCCAGGCACCAGAATCAGCCACATGTACATACCACACAACCATTCACAAAGCACTGTCACAGAAATTCCCCAGGTTCTCACAAATGCATTGTGATATATCAGATGATCTCTATTTAAAGGTAGTTGAGGCTGGGGGCGGTGGCTCACACCTGTAATCATAGCACTCTGGGAGGCCGAGGCGAGAGGATCACTCAAGGTCAGGGGTTCGAAATCTGCCTGAGAAAGAGGGAGACCCTATCTCTACCAAAAATAGAAAGAAATTAATTGGCCAACTAAAAATATATAGAAAAAATTAGCCAGGCATGGTGGCACATGTCTGTAGTC